>JAQMCX010000027.1:6267604-6296094 GCA_029814765.1 Acanthurus leucopareius
AAACTGATAATGGGAAATTGTTCATGATCTTTAGAGAGAGAGGTCATAGAGATGGAGAACTAGAAACCTTTGATATCTTCAAAAAGTAGAGCAACAGTAGTAAAAACATCTATCCGTCCGTGTCCATGTTCTGTGGTCAGCTTTATATAACTGAGAAAAACCCCTGCTCAGGCACATTTAGATGGACTCTTAGTCATAGTGCATAATCACCAGAGGTGCAGTGATGTATGTGGAAGTCTAAGTTTAATAAAGTCTAAGTATCAGAGAGCATCTGTGTCACACAATCATGCTACACATGCATGGGAGAGATTATCATAACTCTCTAGACTACCCTATCCAGTTTGCCTTGGGGCAAGACTGGCTCCTACTCTGCCTCTGATTGGCTGTACCCTTCCAGGCTTTAGCTATGATACTAAATAACGCCACAGACTAGACAGGCCTGAGAGCATTGAGACTCAAGCTTTTTTTTTTTTTTTTAATATCTGGACTAAATGGAAATAATGTGGCCGTATAAATGAGAGAAGAGAAAATATGCACATAACTCACTTGAAAGCACCTCTCAATAATAAATAATAATCATAATTATTACCTTGGGTCATTTTAGTAGTCATGATATTTATATTTTTTACACCTACAGCAATCTAAGAGCATTAATGTAGGCATATTTAACTGTATTTTACAGTTATCACATGCACACACACTCACCCACCACACACCTCCAATCCAACCTATTCTTAAGCGTGCTATTAATAGTGCCATACCTCTGAAAGTTACAGTGATAATTTCAGCTGTATAGCACAGATAGACAGTCTTTTTTAATCATCATAACATCGAGTGAAAAGGAATGAGGCCGTATGTATGGAGACTGGGCTGTCTTATGACAAAGGCATGACAAACTCAATCAGCGAGTGTTTTAATCAGCTGTGTGTCTTTTTGAAGTATGAAGCTGAACTAAGCTGAGTAATAACGTGCACCTCTAACTGCTCATTCATCTTGTTCATTGTGGATGAGCCTCAAGGACTGCATCATCCCAAGGAAATCTCAAATACGTGTGTCTTAAATGACAAAAGCTGCCGTTACAAAAAAAGGAAATCTGGATTGTCATTATGTCTGAAGTACTCTTCTTTACAGTATTGAGACTTGAGTGTGGATGAATAAGCCTCTTTTGGTTTTTGTTTCTTTTTTGGTTTGACTGAGTCATTTGTTTTGAAGTTGGGTTTAAATTCATAAGGAGACCTCAGAGTTCATTTGTTTGATAAAGGTTGCATACTGATGCAAAGAACCCTTTTAAATAAAGCCGCTTTTTGAATGAAGTCAAGACTAGTTATCACAGTATATAAACAGGGAGGATGAGGACACAAAAAACACATTCAAGAAGGTTAAACGGAAGAAGTTATACCTTCTTTATGCGAGAAGTATTGTCAATGAACGGGCTTACATAAAAGAAAATCAAACTCATAATCATAGCAAACAGTTCCACTGGGGCATGACAGTTCAGGGAGATGCAGCAGCTCCAAACAGAAGTACGTTACACAAGATAACAGAGACAGGAAGAGGGATAAAGGAACAGATAGGCAGAATGACAAGCGCACGGTAGCAGCAAGGTAACACCAAGATCCTGGTAAGACTCACCGGCTACAGGCAGGATTATTTATTTACTGAATACCGATGAGAAGATTAGAGGCAGGTGTGCACAAAGTCAGGTGATTGGGAGGGTGGGAGTGTCAGTGTGCAGCCTTTTCCTCCTGCCTACCTGTGTTTTCATGCTGTTATACACCTCGTTGTGTTTCTGGGTACATTCTGATTTGATATTACCTCGACTCTTCACTCAAACCGCCAAGTCCCAGGCCATCCCAGAACTCTTATTTTGACTCTGAGGAGTGAGGATCGAAGAGTGAGGAGGGAACTCTGAGGAGCTATGAGCAAGGATACGATACAGCAGCCTTCATGGAAGTCTTTTATTAGCTGACACGCCCCTTTATTGGATATAAGTGATTAACTGGACACTACAGCTTATCTATTAGATTCATGAGTGGATGCTGGCCAAGATATATTACAGGTTAAGGTCTAGTGTATCACTCCCAAGTTTTATATATCTTGCTTTCTGATTCTTCATGAAACTTAATAAATGGACCGCAGATCATTTTCAGTTTTTTTTTGAGAAAAAGAAAGAAAGAATCTAATTACTGTGTAAACCATTTAATCATTGTACTGTTTTTTCAATACTCTTAATCACCAGACTCATGCAAGTTTGATCATTTTTGAGTGTCAGGTTTAATTTTAATTCCATAATGTCGTTTTTACTTGAAACACTCAGCATGCTAAATCATTTCCATAATAATATTTCTTGGTTATTTACTAATATATTCACATTCAGGATGTCAATACATACTCATGCAAATAATGAATAAATAATCTAAACACATCCTGCCTGTAGAAATGGTTCCTGTGCCTGTGAGGACACAGTACATGGTGTAAATACAAAATGCAGTTTATTATTCATGTGCAGGTGTTTGTCCAACAGGTAGGCTGACAGGCTTCTGAAGACCACACAGCTCCGGCAGCGTGTGTTCTTATGAGTATTATCACAATGCACATGTGTGCAGACACCAACTCCATCAATAGTCACTAAAGCTGCTTAAGCTGAGTGATAGCTGATCCAGCTGTGATCAAAAGTCTACAGATATTAAAGCCGACTGATAGCTGATCCAGCTGTGATATGCAGTTCCTATCAAAGGAAGGAAAAACAGATGTGGTTTCTTAAGAAAAAGAAGTTTCATTTTAAAACACAGATTTCCTTGTTTCATCTCTCCTTGCAGGGTTTATTTGCGTATCTCCATGCATCCTCAGTGGGAGGGACTAAAACAGGAAATTAGCATATCAGAGCTGGCTGATCAGAACCTTGCAAAGGCAAGTTGAAAAGACTGTCAACATCACCTGCCATGCTTTTTCTTTCAGAAACAACTAAGTTTGCCTGACAACCTGACACTGTTAACATTATTTGGATACTTACTGTTAGACATTAAACTACAAAATGGAGAATTTAACTGCCCTAAAAGGTGTCACTTCTTGGAAAACATTAGCATATACACCAACTAATAAAACAATCTCAACAAATCTATCTATCTATCTATCTATCTATCTATCTATCTATCTATCTATCTATCTATCTATCTATCTATCTACAAACGTGATTCTTCAGTTGTTTTAGGTAGCTAGCATAAGTGGGTTAGCTAGCAAGCTAATTGTTACTTTATATTTGTAATTTAGATCATTTAAATAGAATGTAGAAATAACAGCTTGTTTTCAGTTCCTTGAGTAACTAATGCAGCTAAAATATAAAAAATATATATATTTACAGTGATAATCACTATTCCAACCTATGAAATTACAAACAAATTGTAAACTTCATTCCATTTCCTGGTAGACTTACCTGTTCCCTTAATATTGTTACTTGATAGATTCAATGGATTTCCTCGGTGCATGTTCATTGGTGTTTCCCCTTGCAGAGATCATGATGGGAGGTGTAAACAATGCACCATTTGTCTTGGTCTGAGACACTGGTTCTCCAGTGGCGGTAAACCTCATACATGCCTTTAAGTGTTTCTTTGTTTTTATATACCATTTTCTTATGGTTCATGTAATTCCCATTGTAATAAAATTCACCTGAAGATGCTATGTGTGACTGTAGGTACATGTGTCGGTTTTATCTCAACTTAAACCTGAATGTTTCCCTCCCCTTCTCTTTTTTGAGCACTTAGCACCATGAAGGGGTTTTTCATTAGGTCTCTCAGTCATATCTTTGTGGTTTGTAGTGTACCATGATCGTGACGGAGGTTAAGTAAGCTCCTGAACTGAGATTATCAAGCAGTGCTCTTTTGTGTCTATCTGTGCATCTTTGGTGACTCTCTAGCTACAGGTTATTATATTACCGAGCTCCCTTCACCTGATTAAGGTTTTATCTCCAGCCACAGCTGTTCCAAAGATTATACACTACATTGTGACATTATTTGAGTCATGGGAGCCACCTCTCTTAGCTGCCAGAAAAACAACTACCACTATATATGCGTGCGTGCATGTGTGTGTCGTCTTGTAAATCAGCCTTTGAGCGTTTAGCATGTGAGTTTGAGTATGACCATGCATTTCAATAGAGTCAGAGAGTACTGTATGAGATTTAAATGTATGACCCAATAAACATATTTCAAAGGGCAGACTTTGTTGTGTGCAGACGGCTTTGTTCTTATGCTACATTTGTTGCCAGCCTTGTGCATTGAGGGTCTCTAAATCCCTGATGCCAGTGGTCAGCCCTGATTTCTGTCTCTGAATCTAAAAAGGCTTAAAGGCTCTGGAGCTCTTTGTAATTATTTTAAAGGTTTATCTAGGATGATTTGTATTGACATCTTCGGTTAAATGTAAGCCTTGACATATTCCAAAGAGAGAACACAAGTTCTCCTAAAATGTGTTGATGCCTAAGCTGCAGGACAAATGAAGTTGTGACCTTGTTACACAGTTACACAGGTAGTTTTGGTAATGTTATCTAATACAAACTGTGTATATTCGACACTCATGCAGCAGATTAATCTGCAATTTGATTGCAAGCAGGGTGCTAGCAAGATTCTTGTCAGAAAAAGCTTCGCTCCCCATGGAAACAATTTAGATACAGCGATGAAAAAAAACAACATAATAAGAATCGAAATGAATGTTGAAGGGGTTACCCAGAATTCATACATATCTGAGGGATGAATTGAGCTTATGTTTCTTGTTACACACTTTGTAATTTTCTTTGTAAAAGCTGCAAATAAAAACATGAAACAAGAAAGTGTCTCAGTTTGTGAAGACAAGAATCATAAAAATGTACATTTAGATGAAAATAACGCATGCATCTGCTTGTTTGGATACATTGCTAGTTGTGCCCTTAGGGTTGTTGTACTGAGTGTAGGGTGCGTATGAATGTACAATGTATTAAAAAAAAATATGTGTGCCTCTGCATTAATATTTATTTTAAAATGTATGTGTTTACCCATAACTAGGCCGTACAGGAAAATTTTAAATACGTTAACCATGTATGCAAATCTTTTGTGGATTAGTAAAAAAAGTAGAGATATGAGAAAGTAGTGGGACAATTCAGGCTGCTTCGCCAGCATCCAAAGTTGCTGAGGCTGGGACAATTTTGTCAGGGAGGCCAGTGCACTGTGAAGAGTTTCAGCACAAGAGAGTGACTAAACACTTTATTTGCACCTTTCCAAGAAAGGAGGTGAGGAACAAGTTGTACAAGAAAGCATCAACTCAGCGTAGAGGGACACCGATATCCAGCATGGAATTGAGTTTAGTTCCTACTCTACCTTCTGCTTAGTCCGACAAAAGACCATTTTTAAAAAACACTTTAAAAGTCAGTGCTGTCTATTACATCTTTTCCATCAGTGTGATGTGTTCTACAATCAAGGAGTCATCAGAAAACCCCCCCGAGTCGAGCGTAAACTACAAGGTGACGGAGCAGATCTCGTGGCTTGTCCTTGTATTATCCTGCACCATGCGGAAAATGACGCCATGCTATCAGACAAACTGTAGCTTTTTGAAATAGTTGGTAACTTCTAGAAAATCAAGCTGTGTGGTCCCCCCTGCATAACTCTGAGCTTCTCCCAAAGCTGCAGAGCCCGTTTGATGCTTTTAAGGTAAAGGAACAGATTTTTGCCAAGCAGAATAAGCCCTGTGAAGTAGTTATAATACTTGCCTATCTGGGATTGTTATTCAAATTTTAAAGGGAGGTTGTCAGTGGTGTCCATGGATTTATTTTTCTAAAGTAAAGGTTCAAATGTAAAGGTGGTGTTAGAAATTCTCTCCTGGCTCGACGCTTTGAAACCTTATCTGTCTGAAGACCCCATACTTTCTGTCTCTTCCAGGTGGCTTTGATGGATGAGGTAGAAAATTGCTTGAGTCACATCTTGGGAACAACAAGTTTATTTTTTCAAATGTGCTTTTAAAGTACAGATTTTTATCAGTGGATAAACGTTGCATTGCTTTGCTTTAACGGGCTATGATGGTTTTCCTAAACAAAACATGCTATTAAAACAGTTTTTTTTTGTTCAAACATGGTGGCCAATCAAATCTTCTGAGGCTTAATCTATACAATTACCTGTCAGTGATTGGGTTTTTTCTGACATCTGAAATCTGATGTGACGCCACCATCAGTCAGACCTCTAGGTGGTAGCAGAGGTCTACTCAGATCCTCACGGTCACATCTCTGCTGATGGGTGCTGTGCTGCACCATGCTGAGAGAGTCACAGTGAAAAGGCCCCGTGACCACACAGAGCAGCAACAGTAGTGCATAGACAAAAGGGATAAAAGGAGTGGAAAAAAAAGACACACAGGCCTTTGATTTAAGCAGATGGGCAAAGGCGTCTCTTTCTTTCAGCCTCTTTCTTGCCGTCTGTTACCTCCTGTTCTTCGTTCTCTTTCACTCCTCTTGCCCTCTTTAATTGTTCCCACCTAATCACCGTGCAGTGCAGTAGAAAGTCATCCTGTTTTAATGACCTTATCAAAGACGTATGCATTGAAATTGACTTTTGCTGAGGCTATTTGAGGGTAACGCCAGGGTAACATATACTGTGTGTTCTGAAGGTATGGCCCTTCCTATCACTATCACCTTTTAAAAATAGACTGTTGGCTTCCTGCTGGGCAGAAACCATTAAACAAATGACTTTTTAGCCCCAAGCTGACTTTGAAAAAACATTTTAGGTTACAGTGTATACTACCAGTGCAAAGAACACAGTCACTTTGTTTTATCTTTCGTCTCTTTCCTCCTTTAGGCTGTGCTTGTTTCTGGGTTATCATTTGAATTAGGTTGTTTAAGCTGTGCGTGTCTATGTGTGCATATGCCTTTTGTGTTCATATGTGATTTCTTTTTTTTTTTTTTTTTTCTTTTGCTTTGAGCCTTTCATGGGGAAAAAGGAAAGAGGTAAGGCATATTTTTCAATCCCAAAGCTTTCGGTGTGTTATGTTATATCGACTGAGCTGAAGTCTGTTGGAGATTTAAATATTTATACAAGCATAGGTTTTAGATTCTTGATCAACAGTCACGATGACACCAGCCTTACTAAATATATTGCAGTTTGATATATCCGTCTGCATCAAAAACAATAATTCATATTCATATTTACAGCTTGCTTAATTAAGTTATTAGAAAATAAAGTTTAAAAAGTCTGCTGTCATATTTGAAATCAAGGGGGAAAAAAAGTTACAAAAATACGTTTCTCACCACCTTACTTCAAATGCTTGTTTGGAAGTGAGCCCTGACTAAGGTAAAGAGGAAGAGAAAACATAATACGAACACATTTTCTTCTCATACATAATACCTCCTTGCTTGTCAAGCCAAATTTGTTGCTTGTTTCATCTTTAAAATATCAGTGAATCCAAGTAATCAGGAGACTGACAGAATAAACACAACCAGATATATTTATATAAGTGCTACGTATTTCAAAGACTTTTCATGGAAGTAAACATTTTTTTTTTTCACTCCCTGTCAAGAAGTTTTGTATTAGTGAAAGGCAGCATCAGTACAAACAAAACACAGAGGCTTTAATGGATTAAAAAATGGCGGTGGATGCAATTGGAAGACAGAGAACACACCCTATGGCTTCCATCTCACCTCATATGCCTCCGTTTAAAGGAGGGGAATAAAATGAATTAATTAGCACGAGCTCTGGAAATGAGAACATTCGAGATTCTCCAAGTTCCAAACAGATAACATAAGTTAAACTTTTAAATGCCATATTGAAATTCTTATCCCAGTGATTTGAGCTGCTTTCACACACAAAGCCAGTTAGTGTTATCTCTTTCCAATTCTGAGAAGCAAATAAGGTTTGATTATATTTCAGCATTTCATTTTCATGGTAAAGAATTAGAGATTCACAGGACAAGTTAGTAAGTTTAGTGATATCTTGCAGCTAATTAGCCAAAAAAAGGAAAGACAGAAAGAGAGAACGAAAATCTCTGTCAAACACAACAGTGCAACAGGGTGGACATTGAAGAGGACCCCCTTCTTTTCCATAAATAAAAGTCTCACACTGAGGCAAAAAAAATGCAAGAATTCTTATTTTCATATAATTGTGCACCAATGAAAGCACACTTACAAATATCTGCCATATTTTGTCAAGATATTCTCTGAAATCTTACAGAATAAACCTTGAAGACTGTGGGAAACATTATCTAATGAGTGACTTGTCGTAGAGTCTGAAGCTGTTTAAGTGGAGGAACAACAGCCTCCTACTCTAACTTCATCAGAAATGTAATTCTCTTACTCGGGGAGGCACACTAAGTGTCTGTGTTCTTGTGCCAGCAGCATTATGTGCAAGACCAGGTGATAATTCACGCTTCATGGGCCCTACAGCTTTTCCATTATGCTATGGGTTCAAAAAGTTCAGGGTGGCATATTGCAGTGCAAATTGCAGGCAAAAGCATGACAGAAGTGAGTGGAATCAATTACAGCGTGTATGACACACATCAAAAGAATGAAGGAAGTAAGCTACCTTGATAAAAAGAAGTCATGTGTTGGATGACAGCTCGCATTCTTCGAAGACAAGCTCGAGGACATTTATAACTTATTTCACTCTCTTTCTTCACAGTTAATCTTTCTAAGAGGAGATATACTGGTACAGTAGTCATAAGTAATAGGAGTTGGAGGCAAGTTAATTAAGTGTTACATTCAGCAGTGGGAAAACGGTGTTGGTGTGACAAACTCTTTTGACTAAATCCCTTGTGGTTACTGCGCCTCCTTGTTTCATGTACATACAACATGAGAGAAAGGGATTTTTTTTAAAGTACAAGTAGGAAATCATGCTTTTTGTTCATTTAGATTCAGTACAGTTGAATAATGTAGCTCTACTGTATCAGTTCATGTACATGTGCAAAAAGATGTGAAAATGCATGCTCTCAGCAATGCATGCGTTCTGATCGTGTAATAGGAGACTGAGGAGATCCAAAGTGCAAAAACTTGTCGTACTTATCGTACTTAAACACAATTTTTAAGGTACTTGTACCTCACTTAAGTATTTCCATTTGTTGCAACTCATACCTCTACTCCACTCCTGTTTTGTGAAAAAAAATTCAATCAATTGCATTTATATGAGAGCTACAGTTATAAGTAACTTTGTAGATTCTGATTATATAGGTCTCTGATTGTATATTAAACAAAATATAATTATCTTATAACCTGTGATATATTACTATGGATTAGATTACCCGGCAGATTAAAAAATACAATATAAAGTCCCTTACATGAGCACTCTATGTTGTGGTTTTATGGATCATTCTAGCATTTAGGTAATTTGCATGCTGGAAGGAGTTTCAGTTATGGAAATGCTATAAAAATTCCTTATATTGTAAAAAAAAAAAAAAAAAAAAAAAAAAGCATCAATATTTACAATACACCTGTAATTATTAACTGCATAAAAATATTAAATGCATCCATTATTTAAGCCTGTTTTGATCCTTGTCCCTAGTAAGAAACTTTAATAAGAGAGTTAATTTACAAATTAGGAATTTCAAAGAAAGGTAGAGTACAGGACTTTTAATGTTTATTCATTTTATCTAATAAACATTATTAATGTTTGTGTCTTCACTGGCCTCTGGCCACCTGTCATTTGGTGAAAGTGGCCCTCTGGCAAAGTGAGTTAAATATTTCTGGGTAAGAGGAAAAATCTGATTCACTCAAGTTATTAGCATACATACTCTGAAAACTATGTTTATGCACAATTCAAGAGCAATTGCCCTACTAGTTATATGAGATATTTTCCTAAACTACAAAAATGTCAACAGCATGGCGACGCTAGAGGAAATGTCTGAATATCACCGATGTCAGTTGGCCATTCTCAGCACTGCAACCAAAGTGCTGGACCAACAGATCAACACTGACATGCCAAAACCAAGAAAAACTAAGCACATTTCTCTGCTCTGCCGCTGTGGCCATTGGTGAAGAGATCGTGAGTATAGTAAAAAAAAAAAAAAAAAACACAGAAGAGCTTTTTATGCTCCTTGGCACAGAAATCAATCTCACAAACTCCTCCAAAGGCATTGAGCATTATTCATCCACAAGATATTCCTTCATTTGTTGTTTTTGATGAGTCTGGTAGAGAGTGCTGTTCACAGGTTTCTCTAAAATCTTCCCTAGTTTTTTATTGGGGTTGAAATCTGTTGACTCGGATAAAAATACCTGCATTCATTATATTTCTATATTCAGAATCAAAGTTTTTCCACTGATATTTTCTTAAAAGATGTTGATGTTACTATACTGAATTGTGCGCTGCAGACTAAAGTGATTCATACAGCACATGAGTACAAACACCTTATATTATGTGAATTAATGGACTGGATCAGGTGGTAATGGTTGTATAAATTAAAAGAGCAGTAGTATTGAGGTAATTTTCTCAAAGTTCAGTGGAAAGTAGCATTAAGCTAACCGTGTCTGTCGTGCAGATTTCTCTGTAATATCTAAAGATCCCTCGAATCAGTTTTGTCAACAAGGGATGTCTGAAAACAAGACTTCTACTCCAATGTTATTTTGCTGTGAGAGCTGTCCAGCTGGCTGAGGTGAACAAAGTGCACCTGGTGAACCACAGCACGTAGCTCTTCCTGAGGAAAAAAAAAAAAGAAAAAGAAAGAAAAAATTCCTAGAGGAAACAATGAAGACTCTCCTGCTGTAAGAACAGTCATAACTTTAACACAAAACCTACATTCTGACAACTTCTGGTCAGCAGGGGCGCAAATAACAACTAACCCGCGCATCACATCCCAACCCAATTACACAGCCCGTTCTTTGAAAAACCTTTCAGGAAAAGGTTTCCACCTGTCTTTATTTCTCAAATACAGACACAAAACATTTTTTTTTATATATATATTGCTTTCTAGATGATGATGCTGCTTTGCCCTATAAAGTTAACTCAGGAAGCATAATATTGTCAACGACACAACTAAAAGGGACAATATCAAAAGAATAAATCTGGCTGCTCTCCCAAACAACCTGCAGCTATGGTTGAATCTGTACCTCGGATGCATCGATGCGTAACGAGACTTTAGTGCTGGTGTGTCAATTTAAGTACATGCTTGCTCAGCCATTGAGGGAATGTTGACCTGGTAGTTTTAACCATGATGTAATAAAGGGGTGGAAAGGGTGCTGAGCACTAATAACAGCTCAGGGCTTCTTTTTTTGGGGGGGTACCACCTTCATGTCTTGCAAGCATCTCACAGTATCACTCACAGCTCCACTGTCTGCCACCAGCTAAGCACTGAGTGGAGCTCCAACTGGGCACCAACCTGTTGCATGTACTGGGAGTTGAAATCTCCAAATACATATGTTGGGATAAAAGCAAAACATAAACTCCATTTTTAAAAAAAATATCCCTTGAGGAACCCATGACTAAGATCACAGATGCTTCACATGCATGCATGCAATATGCATACACAGTATGCTGGCGGTTGTTTTGCTGTGTGTGGGGGGTGCAAGGCAGAGTGGAGCTGTGTGGCATGACAACACATTGCCTGTGCTGGCTTAAAAGGGTACTTTCACTTTTGAGAATAAGAATTGCGCTGATGTCCCCATACAGCTTGACTCTGCTGTGTGCATACTTAACTTGCCTGTAAACATGTCCCCTCTCCCAGGATACATAATGAGAGCTGTCGTTTTCATGTTTGTCTACCCTGCTCTTACAAATGATTAGTTAACCTTATTGCCTAACGATGCAATTTAATAATACATGTCGTGTGCAAACAGATATCAAAGCCAGAACAACAGCTGGATGATAAGCACTGTGATGAAGGGTGAATAATGGTTGTCTTAATAAGTAAGATAAAGGTGTGTGTACTTAAAGGGGACTTGGTAAATTTGACAAAGTGAAACAAATAAACAGAAGGACTTAATCAAGTCTGACGGGTTTTAAATTTGAGCAGTGAAAAAAAAGATGGCACAAAATGAGACAGACTGGCTTTTCATGCACTGATCCAATGAGATGTCATGACATCAGCGTCAGGAGCGCTCCATCATTTCACATGAAGAAAGTAACCGGTCAAAATGACGACTGACTTTGTCTTTACATCTATCTACCCGCTGTGTTCTGTGCTGACACACACAGATCCATCAGTCCGGGAAAGAAGTGCCAGTGTCTGGCATGCAGGCAACGGATACAGATGGACAGAGAAAGGAGAGGAAGGAGCTGTGTGTGTGTGTGTGTGTGTTTTTTTTATTCCTCTTTGCACGCCTGGTTGTTTCTGGCTGACACTTGTGAAGTTACATCAACACCTGCTGGTCTGCTGTGTTCACTGCATTCTTTCACTTGGTGAATTACAGTACAAAGTTGCATTTTTTTTTAAACAATGAGGTGGTTGCTTAGAAAAGTGATAGCAGCTTGCTTATGATGAGTTGTTTTTTCAGTGTGCTGCCTGTCTTGTATGTGGTGCAAGGGTCACAGCATATGTGTGAAGGAAGAATAATGAGAGCAGCAGAAGTACAATGAGATATTTCTGGGAGAAAAAAAAAAACATAGTATACGGTTTGTATTTGCTAGTGTAGTTAATGTTTGTATGGACTTGCGTGAGTATGAAATAAGTTGACACAAATAGATGGAGGTGAAAAACGTGGGATGAGTGAATGAATGTGCCTTTTGTGAACCGAGTGCAGTAAACAGGAAAACAGATAACATGTGGGATCTACAAAGTGAAGTCACGCACAATATCTTCAAAAATTAAAAATACAAGAAAGATAAAATAAATCAACATATTTTTACAACTAAATACAGTATTTAACTTACAAATCAGCACCAAAAACTGTGTTTATCAAGCCAGCCAGCTTTTTAATACTGAGTTAATACTTCAAGTCATGTATTAGCGATTTGTTCTCTTTGGCTTTTTGCTGACTTGAGTGCTCTTGGCCTTTTGCTTTTTTCCTGAAAGGTGGCCTACGCAACTCAATGTAATAGCAAAGCTCTAGTAAACAAACTGTGATTCCAACTCTTGCTTTGTATTCAAAGTCAGCTGAATATTCAAAGATTATAACATTAATAAAATCAAGTTTCTGAATACATTTTACTATTTTGCAAGAAATTTAACACACAAATGGGTGTATAAGTTTAATTTTTCTCTCAGTGTCAGGGAATAAACCAGCAGCCCTTGTTTAATTCACTGTAGGACAACAGTTCCCAATCGTACAGTTGACAGATGTGGAACATTTAGTGGTATGTGAAGGGATTTCTTACCCGTTGAAAAAAGGGCTTTGCTGTTTGTTGCTGCTCTGTACTTTTTGGATTCATAGGGACAGCTTCTCTTCAAATTAGGCAGTATTTAATTAAAAACATTGCTTTTGACTTTCTATAGCAAACTATCTTGATACTAATTTACTGTGTGTTAGATACTGATCAGTGTTTAACCACATTTCTCCACAGTAACCTTCTAGTGTTGCCAACATGCAGGTTGATGTCTAGCAAAGCACATTCTGCCACCTACACTTTCACTTACTGAATGAAATGAGTATGATTCTGCGTTTGAAATATTTTGTTGTGTAAGTGTCCTGAATGTTTTAGAAAACAGTGGGCTTGGTTCCAAATTACCCACTGGGCATGGAGCGACAAAACAAGCTGTGCTCTAGAGAGAGCTTGTAATAGATTGCAGTGATTCCCCTTGGACATGCTGTCGAGCAGGTGGTGCCTTAGCTGGTGCAACACACGGCAATGAATTTACCATTTCCTACCCCACCATCTGACTATAAATCATACAGTCTGAAAACACATTTTTAATAACCGGAGAGGCAATTAAATAAATTCAGATGAGGGTTGGAGATAACTCTCTTTGCAGGTTATTTTTCTCATTAACCTACCACACACATGCATGAAGAAACCAAGAGACATACATGAAGTTGAGCTCACTTCCGACTAAAATGTTGAATAATGCAATTTAACGGCTATAGCTGACTGATTTAATTGTGTTCCAATCCACTGTGGTATACAGTACAGTCAAGAGTAATACTGTGTTGAAATGTAAGATGCACCCTCTTGGGTTTTCACCATCAGATGAACAGTATTAAAAACAGTATTTCACAAAGCAGACTTTAATATTGTTTGCATGTTTTTTCTCTGTCATTTATTCCAGCATGGATACAATGCACAAGTTTTAGTGTGTGAGTGCAGCAGATGCAAATAGACATTGGCCATTTATGAGGTTAATGCAGCATTATAGTTTGCAATATGCTAATAAAAGATGAGGAATAACACATATGTATTAAAATAGTGGATTAAACACAGACAACCAGACATGCATACAAGCTGATTATTGCATTGAACATTCAGCGACTCATGCAGGGCCTTTTAATTTACATCAGTTTATTTTTATTTACATTATAAAAACATAATGCATCTTTAGGTAAAAATATATGTATGTAAAAAGAGTACTGTTTAAGTTGCTTGGTAAGACATTTTTCAATCAAACACCTGAAGTTTCTATCAAGATTTTATTCTATTTGGAATAAATTAGAGCGCTGACTGCACAGCATAGTCATAATTAACAGGGCACTGATAAATTAATGTAGCAGATGCTCAATGTTGTGCTACCTTATCGGTTTTTTGTTTTTTTTTTAAAAGGCACAAAAAGCCTCTTCCCAACAGCCCAGATGATAAAATCACTTATTTCTGCCCTTCTAAAAGTGCCTACAGCAAGAGCCACTTGTCCATGACTGGCTGTTATCCTCTTTCTGTAAAGTCACACCCTCACAGGTGGTTAATCCCCGCGGACCTCAGACGGTCACCTGTAATGGTGATATTTTCCCAGTTTCTGTGACAGTGAGGTATGAAAGCCATTAGCTGTGGAAGCTAACACTGAATGAGACAATCCTGATATTACTTACTTGCTCTATAACTTTAGGGATACAGTTTCCAAATCTTTAATGATTTTGGATACTGGATCTCCAAAAACAAGCCTGAAAATCACAAAGAGAAAAGAAATACTGTCTAAATTTACTAAATATATCATTTATTAGCACTAATTAATCAGCACAGTTGGTGTTTTTCTCTATCGTTCCTGCCAATCTCTTGATCTCATGAAGAATAAAACCATTTAACAGAACTTGGTATTAAAGTATCATTAGTTTTATCAAAGATGCCATTTATTTTTACCATTTGTTCTTTTTCTATCAAGGGATATCACTGCACAAACACTGGTGTTTCAGTCCAGGGATGTACTTGGGTTCGTCTTGGATGGTATCCACTGTAATTAGTTCCTCAGCAGAGCCGGTGCATCCTCGGGCTTAATGGGCAACAATCAATGCCAACACAAACAGTGTATCTTTTTTTGTGTGTGTGTGTGTGTGTGTGTGTGTGTGTGTGTCTGTGGCTACAACTGTGTGTTAGATTTACTCAGTCATCTGAAACTTTCAGTTTTGTCTTGCAACTGTTCTAACTTGCGAGAATGTAACTGTTCAAGTTTGCTCTACTGTAATCTGCATACACACTCGTTCGGTGACACACACACACACACTAGATGTCAGAAGATGATATATGCAAACACTATTGCTATCTCTGTCTCTCAACCTGCTGTCAGGGGTTAGACATATAATTGTGTTTATGGCACAGCACAGCTACAGAGAAATATTCCACCTA
The DNA here is from genome assembly GCA_029814765.1 of Acanthurus leucopareius. Taxonomy (NCBI): domain Eukaryota; kingdom Metazoa; phylum Chordata; class Actinopteri; order Acanthuriformes; family Acanthuridae; genus Acanthurus; species Acanthurus leucopareius. The sequence goes on from JAQMCX010000027.1 coordinate 6,283,237, forward strand.
CACATACTTTGAAAATCTCATTTATTTTCTACGGCCATCTGCAAGTACTCCACAATGAACCTTGTGAACCTAATGAATCATTCTGTATTTGCAGGCTGCAGCACATAACTTTTCCTCTGAAATGTGCAAGTCTTTTAAATTGAAAAAAGGCTTTTAGTTACAAGCACCTTCTCACTGTTCAGACGTACACATGCAATACACACATTCCAGCGGGGTGAATTAAAGGACGGAGAATAATTTGCAGAATTATACTGTTATTATGGGAAAGGTTGCTTGTTTTTTTGTTTTTTAAAATTTTTTTATTTTTTAAAAAAATGCTGAATTTTAAAGTGATGTGAATAGAAATGAGAGTGGCGGTGGTGAAGAAACACCATTTATTGGAGGTTGGAACAATAGTAAAGTGTTTGTCTTCGAATAATACAAAGAGTGTGCAGTTCTGTGCCAGCCTTGTCCAAAACAACTAAAGTTGCTGAGACCATATAGAGACTGGAAAATTACTTTGAACAGCTTGTGCGACATAATCCAATGTCGTTCTAGCAAAATCAATCCACCGTGGGTCTAAAAGGCAAATAATTAATGATGCCGAACATGTTTTCATGAATGTTACCGCGACATTATGGAACCAGCGTTCCTTTTTATTGCATTAGAATGGCTGTGAAAAACAACCAAGCAACATAATTGTTCCCTTCAACGATTTGTGGAGAGGAAGAATAGATTGGTTTCACAAAAAAAACTGCTGGAGTTTGGAGAAAAACTTGGAGGCATGATGCAACTAACAAGCAAATTTCAGCATTTTCCACCGGCCCCCGATGGTGGGTATTATTATCACAGGTCAAAACAAAAAGACCTTCTAAACAGCTCAGACAGGAAATGTATTCATGGATTATTCCATGGGAAACACGTGGGCAGGAGCCTCCTTTAATTAACGATCCTGTTCACACATCTCATTTGAACAGGTCAAAGATGGGTATCTTTGAATGTACTGGAATCTTCTGATCAAAATGCAAATGCTGCTGTTGACTTAACACCACAATTTGCCTCTTTGCTCCTCTAAACTAGATAATGTTATGCCCAGTCAAGTTTGATGTCAAGTTTGTCCTCCCTGCGTTGCTGATTTGAATACAGAAATCACTCTTCCTTCGAATGAATCAACCCAAAACGACATCTTTATGCCGATGGAATTATGACTCTTGTCCATTGGGATTAAGGGAAAATTTTGTAATATTGTTGTTAATTGCATTTCGAGCTACATTTTTTATGCACATTTTCAGTTTTGCATATAAAAGGGGGAGCTTTGGAGAGCAAAGACAATTTATGTTATCCTTCCAGCAGTGGCGTCCAAATATAAATGGGCTCTCTCAGGGCATTACATATATCCCTCATTTGTTGTTGTATCATATGGGGAGGGGTTTAATAAGTTTGTGGCCTAAGATAGAGGCAAGTTAACTGAGACCAAAGCAACAAAACACTGCATAAGGGTGAATGTTGTCTATTTTCTCAGACAGCGCTCAGCTGAAATCTTAATGACCTAAAACAGAAATTGCATAAAGGTTATGAACTGCAAACTTTCTGCATAATCACATAAAGGAACAATCTAACGCCGTTCATCATTTTAGATCTTTTCACCTGAATTTGCACCCTGAATTTGCACCCGCTGGACTTCTACCTCTTCCCCAAGATGAAGAGGAAGCTCAGTGGTCGCCATTTTAATAGTGATGATGATGTCATCACTGCTGTGGATCATCTTGAGGAAGTTCAAGATGCCAACTTCTACAAAATTTGATCCATCCGCTGTGTTACTGCTGGACTGCTGAAAATTATTCTGAAAAATAAATGTGCAAGGCTTTCTTAAATTAACTCCTCCTATTGCAGGCTATGACTTATTCTTATTTTATTTTATTTCTGGTAAAACAGAAACGAAATAGTATGTCTACTGTGTATTAATGTGGCAACTGCTTCGTGCAGTTTATTTCAAGTTCTGTGCATTTAGTCCAGGTTTTTTCAACGTTTTTTCTGGCCTGTGACCTCATCCATGATTTTATGATAATCTTTTGAGTACGCACTCCCCTCTGTCCCCAGATAAATCCTATGGGATCATGTCACATTGATTATTCTAAAGTTTTCTGGCATTGTGCCGAACATACTGTGGGAGGTTCTTGAAACTGACAGGCATGACCTTTCATTAATTGCCTTATACTTTGTCTGTTAATGTTAATGAGCTATAAAAAGTGGGACTCTGTGGACCATTTCGGCAAAACATCAGATAAAGCAACATCAGGCTTTCACGAGGTTGTCAAAAGTCAAAGGTTTAAAACTCCCACGGCGTTACCTGCTCTTTCAATCTTTTATTAGCCAACATCTGTGGAACTATGATGCAAAATGAGATGTTATTGTAAAAATTATAAAAGGAAACTATAAGCAATCTGGTGTATCATAAGCTATTGTACAGTATCCAGAGCTACGGTACTTTACATAGAATAATCTGATTTATACTGGAACTATGCATAGCACAAAAAGCAAAAAGGTGGGGGAAGTTATGGCTAATTATGACTTCATAAATCACTGCAGTATTAAATTGAGATGCAATAAGGCACACATTAATCCTCTCCAGACATGCTCGACAATTTGTGTCCCCTTCACAGGGCCAAGTAAGGCTTTAGTGCCAAAGACGCTCGAACCAACATATTTTCCACACTTGAACACACTGCCACCCAAGAGTTCAGTGTCAGCTTCATTAAAATGCATGGCTACTCACACAGTTGCACCTTGTGTATGCACAAATTAACATGAATGATTTCACTCTGTGTTATCCCAGTTGGAGACCCTACATGACTCTAATGTTAACAGACTGAATGGGAGTACTTGTTTCCAGGGCTGAGTGGACGTGCATTGTAACCGGTGATTTTCTCAAAGACGAGAAACTGCGCATGTTTAAACACATTTTCGCATCAACACTTAACTAAAATCAAATATTCCCTCGCTCTTTGAAACATTTAGTCATGCAAAAAAAATGCAAAAACGTGTTTAGTTAAAGGAAAAAGGGAATCTCAAAAGAATGCATTTTAATATTGATGATAAAACCCAGAACCCAACAGTCACAAGATATTATTCTCCCTGCATGTAAAAAGGGATTGTTTGCAGAATGTGGTTTAGATTGGTGAACACCAAGCACTGATGTTTCTCAGCGGTTAGATAGATCAAAGCTATCTCCCATGCAGATCATCAGGACTTCTTACTCATGTTTTATTAATCAAAGTGGGGCCTTTTTGCCGTCCATTGGACTAACCACCAGACAGACAGCCAACTAAGGACACGGCCTCTCTTTCAGGGTGGCTAATTTGTAGCTGGAGAATCTCATTTGCATTGCAATTACCTGAAAAGAACCTATAAGTGGATCCTGCTGCCTCTGACAATTGAGATGGAGTATTTCTGCTCAGCGCAATGGAACGAAAGAAAAATCAATTGATGGGGGGGTGACCTGGAGTTTGAAATTTCTACCATACAGTGTAATTAACTGGCACACAGTCATACAAGGGAATACTCTATTACATCTTCTTTGGAATCACTTTCAGTGGTAATGTGCTTTAATATTTCTGCAATTTTGCATTTTTATTAGGTTGGCAAACTTAGTTGCACACGCATTTGGTGGACTCTCTATTTCCTTCAGGAGCAATAGCCATATATTACAAAAAAAGAATCTTTTTGTTTAATGAAACGCTTTATGATTATGAATGACACTCATGTGACACTACCTGCAGTGAGTTAGCATGCTCATTGTGGTAGGCACAGATAGGCTATACTGTCTTTGAGAATTTGAGTCCGACTGCACTTTGTCCAGAGTTGCTCTAATTTAATGCTGCACGGCATAAACTATAATGTTCCTGGAGACGTAAGATAATATATGATATAATTAACTCTGGCTTCATGTTTTATGCTAAGCCAACTAGCTAACCACTAGCAAGCTACAGTACAGGCTTGGCTAATCTGATCTGAATAACATTGTCAAGCTAACAGACAACAGTCATTTGGATTTTGAATGGAATTTAGGCATATTGTTTAACCTTTATTTTGCTAATGAAAAGTAGTTTAATATGTCCACAGGTCAAGGCTTTATATATTATGTTTTTATACAGAAATCAGGGAAATTACATGTCTCCCATCCAGCTTAAACCAATGCTGATTATTTGTAGCAGAATGATGGACTTGATGATCAAGTTTTGATAAAAGCACCGATCTCAACTTGTGTCCTTCTTTGCTGACCTTGTTAGTGTACAGATGAAACAATAGAGGACAACAATAAAAGTCTAAATTTACACTGACTCCATTTATATACATCATAACTGTGGCTCTTCAATGTGAGATCTGTCAGGCAGAAATGAAGCAAGGTGTTTTTTTGCATAATAAATTGCTTGGTTCCTGCAGTTGATCATGTGACGCATAAGCTGAGCATGCATTTTTTTCCACAAACAATTGAGCGACCTACTTAATTTGTCACACGCTCCGTTCACTCTGTTTCTACTTTTGTTGCTGCTATTGTGTGATCCTCCCAGCATCCCTCTCTCTTTCTCCATTGATCCCTTATTGGAAGTAACATTGATGTTTCTCTCTTTCCGCTCAAACTTTTGCCGGCCTTAAACTACGCTTTGTATACATAACATTTTTCAAAATGTAACATTTCTTGAATCTTTAATATCCTTCCCACCAAAATGTGAGTTGAATCTCTGAACTATCTTGAATAAGACATTATAAAACACTTTTTGCAGGTTTATAGAATAAAATCAATGCAGTGATGGTTTGATAATGCATTCTGTGCTGCCAAAACAACACTTTTGTGCACCTATGGCTAACTATATTCTTCCGATTAAATTATCAGATTTGCATTTGATTCGTTTATGTCTGTTTCTTCAGTCTGACCCTGCAATTTGTAATGCATTAGCTGGAGACAAGAAGGAGACATTGGGGAAAAAAAAGAAAAAAGATTTGGTATCACTTTTGGATGATGCTTGACCTTTCTAACTGCTGGCAGATGCTCGGTGACAATGGTTAAGTAGTGCTGGCACATACTAAAAAAAGATCAGCCACAATGAAATAATGATGTGTTAAGGTGATAGTGGAATTTCTTTAAGAATGTCAATTATTCTTACAGAGCTGCAGTTTTATAAAAAGGTAAAATTTTGAACGTTGTTACACCTTTAAAGTGGCGAAACCCCATTGTTATAGTCCCTATGCAAAAAAAAAAAATTAAATAAGTAAAATAAAATCTGCTAATAAGGAGAGTCAAGCATGCTAACAAATGTGCTGCTATCCCCCCGGGATTTTTGCACAGCTGTTTCCACCTGCTGAGTATTTTCTTTCTCTGCTTAGCTTTGTCTTCTTCCCTTGAACACAAGAATGTCCTGATGGCTATAATTAGCTCTGTCACTCTGCACTCATGAACACGGAGCCTGCTGTCATTCATTTCTCCATACTTCACACACCACACCTAACCACTCAAGCAGTTGTTTTTTCGAGCTTTTTGTCACTCACTTTTCATTTACTTTCCCTCGGAGCCATCCTCTTTTTTATTTAACCTTTCTGTAATATTCCACTTTTACTCCCAATTTCCTTTTACTCTTATTCATTCCTGAAGTCCCCCAAAATCGCTATTTTTTTTCTGCCTCAGATGATAAAAAGACTTCAAATTGGTGTTGGAAGAACTAATGACAGTTATAATAAAAGCGTTGACCTGTTCTGTATCGAGAGGGTCACTTGGCTGCTACGATGACAGATGGGCTTTTTGCAGGAACTGTTATTCATGCAAAAGTTAAGGTGTTGAAAAAGTTGTATTTCTTTGTCTGTCTGTGTGTGTAAATGAGTGTGTGTGTGTGTGTGTGAATCCTTGTTCAGAGGGGTGTACATAGATAGACATAAACTTAAGTATTTTTGACATTTCTTGAGATGTTACCACGGTAAAAATCTACACTACACATAAAGATTCATAGGTCACAAAAGCACAGGTTCAAGTTCATGCTAATAAATATATACTCTTAATTTGTTACAATGAAGCATTTTTGAGATTGCTATAAATATTGCTCCATTTTTGTGTCCGCCTCATTTGCTTGGTGTTCATTGCTGAGTGTCTGACAGTTTTTTTTTTAATCTGCATGTGTTTGTGCATGTGTGACTGTGTGATCAGGAAAGATTTATTTAACATTGGTACATGTGACTTTGACGCACATGACAGCCAACAATAAAGCACATATAACATAAATAGCTTTCAAACAGCGTGATTCACCTTTCTGAAGGAGTGTGGATTTAATTGCACCAAATTGTCACATGATAACAACAAAGTAGGTCAGTTGTCAGTGCCTTATGGTACCAATAGGACTATTTCAAAAGCAACTCAAACTAAACTAAAACTGCTTGGTGTGGGTTTAGAGAAAGATCACATTAGAGCTTAAAAATACACCATTGTAGGACTGAGGGTCATTAGAAAAAACATCAAGCTAATTTCAACATTTCTACTAACAGAGGACGGTCATTTCAGTCAGATAACACAAGGTCAGTTCTCAGAAGGCTTAAAGAGTTCAAACAATCACCAAAGCTATAAAGGCAAGGATAGTGTAATGCGAAACATATAATTCATTAAGGATAATTTTACCACAATGAAAGGCAAATATTAGATGGATAAGCTATTTCTTGGGTCTGATGCTAACTTTTCATCCTAGTCATTCTTTTATTCAGTTATTTTACATCTGGTTCCTCATGTCTATAAATAAGACCGGCCCAAATCAAATAGGCCTCCAGCATACCATGGAAAAATGCTGACATAAGATTGAGCTCTTATATTTTATTTATGATGATTGCATTTAGGCAGCAGTGCTGCTCAGTTCTTAGTGCTGTCACCTCACTCTAAGAGTAATCCTTGGTCGGTTGACTGGGTCCTTTCTGTGTGGAAATCTGTCCCTGTTGTGCCTGGATTTCTTCTACTGCCCTTGTTTCCTCCAACAGTCCAAGGACATACAACCTACACAACGTGGTGACTCGTTTGGCCACAGTTGTTCACGAGTTCGTCCGATTACATGTTTTAGCCCTGTGACAGACTGAAAACCTGTCGAGGGTGGACCCTGTCTCTCACCCAGTGTGTGCTGGGAAAGGTTCCAGCCTCCCTGCGAGCCTGAACAGGATGAACAGTTTAGAGGATGGATGCGATTGTGTGGCCACAAGACAATACAAAAGGGAATGTGCCAATTGTCCAAAGATATTCCAACTGCACTGTTTCCTGTAAAATATAGTTTCTATTTTAATTTCATTAGAGGAAGCAAACATTATTCAACAGGCTATATGCATCAATTAAAAGCTTGATGTCTACTCTGTGTGAGGTAGCCCATAAAGATACCCATAAAGTAGCTCTCCCATAGCTCTGTACGATAAAGTGAAATTGATTCACTTAGGTAAATGAGATGAAATTGTTTGTGCATCATTGCACATGCTAACTGTTTTTGATTGAGTCATTCAAATACCCTCATGCTGAATCTAGTTCTATCCATTTTTAATGAAAAAACTCATCCAGGTAGCCCAGGTAGAAGACAGATTTTTACAGGGATAGTGGGCAAATAGAAGAAAATATTAGATACTTGCTCTCTCAGACAGCTGTGTGTTAAAACATTTGCCACAAATAAGATCATTCACGCTTGTACATGTACAAGTAGAGGTGGACCCTACCCGTACATGTACCCTACATGGTAAGAAATGGTAATTTCTTGCCATTTCTGATAAGAAATGGTTCCAGTGGACAAAGATGAAGATAGAGTTTCAAGCTAAAATTAGCTTACAGAAATTCTACATTGCTTCGTCATCAACATTAATCAAATACTTTGAGTATCCCACAGCACTCTGCTTTATTTGGTTCAATGTAACGGCCAAAGTCACAAAATCAAATGAAGTTGTCATGCGACTGTTGACAGTTGCATACATGTTTGCACCACTGCTACGGTTCTGCTAGCATGGAAAGAGTGCTGGCTAATGCACTTAAGCAGCTTGTAATGTTTTTCTAATGTTTGCCAGACAGAACTGACTTACATTTTAGCAATTAAATCAAAGTTGGACGAATAATTGTTATGTTTAGCACAGAGAGACGTGTTAAATCAGCAGGAGAATAACTCTTACTCTGAAATGATCTGCAACAGACAAAGTATGTAAACAGTTGTAAATTATGAATTAAACAGTTTTTATTATAGCAGTCTCTTGACTTTAAAAAATTATTTCTTTAATGTTTCAAAGTATCTTTCAGCTCTATCCTTGCATTTTGAATGTTATTACCTACATGCTTCCTGACTTATTTGTTTGATCACTCACTCATTTTAGCAATCTACCAAAGGGGCAGTGAATAATGTCAGCAGCTGACTGTATGTCACAGAGCTGTCACTTCACTTTCATTGAAGCAGCCAGCATACACGCTGTGAGGGGGTAAAGAGACTGTGCCCTTGGAGTCAGATGACACTACTCCCGTGTGTGCAATGTGTCTTACACTGTCAACTTGCTGTTTCTTCTGCAGTCGGGTTAGTAAGAATTTGCCCTGTGCTTGGGCCTGTGAAGCAGTGTGTATATAAATCTGCATTGCCAACATTTTTGAGGCAAAAGGGAATAGATTTGTTGCAGAAGTGCTTGGACAAGTTTTTGAAGTCTGGGACAAGCTGATGTGATACTTATAAATGTCATGGCAACACAAAACCAGAAAAAAAAAGATATGCCATTTCTTATATTAAGTCCAAGCAAACATGTCACATGTACATTTTAGTTTTGCTGCCAAGGTTACAATATCCCAGCAACACTAATGTGCTTTGTATCCACAGGCCTATTTAGTTTCTTGGAAAAATCAAGCATGTGGCCTCCATTGTGATAGTTAGCCCTTGGTATTAAATTAAGAGGGTTGCAGTTGTCCATGAAAACATAAGTTTACCTTTATATTAAATTTAAAATTACCTTTGTCACATTTACGACTGGAAATTAACCCAGTACATTCACTAAAATACTGTATTTAAATGTAATTTTGGGGTAATTGGGCAGCTAGTTACTTAGACATGATGATTTCAATTACAAAACATATAATCAGTTCAACATGATACAATATTCTCAATGTCATTCAGCCAAAAATGAGACTGTGTTGCTAAAAGTAGTAAGAACAATCTGCCATTTTCACAGTAACGAGATCTAAATAGACCAGTGAGCCTGGGCTGCAGAATTAACTTTGCTGAACATCAGAGTTGAGAAGAAAAAGGTCAGTTTCTTCTCCAAAAGTCCATGACCCAGCTCACCACAGTGAACATACTGCCTCCGTGCTACTGCAATTTGCCTGACTAAACAACTTCTCGGTTAAAGTACCACCTTCATGACACCACAAAATGAGGACATCATGCAGTATTTTTAGCAATCTCTGCCTCTGTTTTTGTCACTGGCAGATTTTTCATCCTCTTTTCTCTTTCTTTTCTGAACTGAAAATAATGGTTTTTTTTGTGGCCACTCTGCTAGCTTGATTTTAGACCGCGTGGATAGTTTACAATAGCAGTAAACCAGACATACTACTCTGAAAATAAAAGATTAGCCTCATTAGTGACTATGAGTGGCTTGATTATGTTGATGCTGGCAGAAAAATGTCTGTCGCTTCATATTCTGTGAAAGTCATGGCTTTAAACGAGATAATACAGAACAAGATATGGCAAGTTTACAGTGAACACAAAGCTCAATTGTATTGCAGGAACGATGAAAGCACAAACCATTACCTCAGCACAAGCAGAAGGACTTCATCCATCCCACACATATTTCACTCTATGCAGAGTGTCTAAACAGTCTCATACAAACTGCTATTATCAACATAAGATCATTTGCTCACCCATTAATTTTAAACACTTGGGACAAACACTTGGGACACATGCATGAGTATGCAAGAGCCTTTGAGGACTCGCAAATTTGTATGCAGTTTGTGAGAAACGATGATCATTTGTGAAATTACTTTTGTGAAACAGGCCCCTGGTCTACACAGCTGGAACAGCTCGCAGTAAATATACGGCTCATAGAGGAATTGTAGATTTGACATAATTTAAAGCACTTACAAGAGTCACAAAAAAAATGTGATTTTAAATGATTTTGTATTTTATCATCTTGAAGGAACTAAAAAAATCTGTGTGATTAGATAGAACCACAACCAGCTCAGTAACACAGGACTTGGGAATCTCAAAGAAAAAGTAAAAGCAATGTCATTTTCTGACAGCTGGAGGCATTTTACAGTACCTTAAAATAATAGAATGTCTTTTTATTTCTTTTTAGAAGCTAAAGGACCCACCCACAGGGATGGGCAACGGAGGGAAGAGAAACTACCGCTGCATCCTGGAAGTGGTACAGGATGATGGACGATACGCTTAGACCTAAACATCACATTAATCCTCCGGCCCAGTGTGACTCCCCCAAGGACGCAGCAGCGGATTCTTTTCCACCACAAGCACAGGGCAAAAGACAGGCAGATTGTGAAGAGGAGGACACAGTAGTTATGAAACACAGAGAGCCAGACTGGCTGGTGTAGCTCCAGGAAATGGAGTGGAGAGAGGAGGAGAGGGAGAGGAGACCGTTGGAGCGAGAAGAGCAAGAGAGGAACATTAGAGAGAGCTGAGAGGTTGGAGAGCAGAAAGAGAGAGGACAAACGTGTGAGAGGGCAGCTGGAGAACGAATGAAAAGACTGCAGCGGGGAGAAGAATGATGTCCATTTTACAGACTCTTTACACTCACACACTGCAACACAACACAAGACAGTGCATTCAGTTCGTCTGTCTTATTTTTTGATGTTTATGTTTTTCTTACTCTATCAATGTTATCTTGTTATTTGATATCAGGCTATAGTCTGTATCTGCACTTGTCCTTGAGATGAGTGTATTTATTGATTTTCATTTCATCTGTTCTCAGAGCAACAAAGCAAGATGTAGATGACGCACAGATGTTGTTTATTCTGGGTCACAAAGTTCCTGTTAATCTTCTGTACAGAAAATGTACTGAATCTATTATTGCTGCTGGAATAGGTTTGGAGAAAGTTTGCTTAAGTCTGATCCACTCCCTACATTTACACATTATGCAACGTAAATGTAAAACAGCACTGTAAATTGTTTTTAAATGGATACATTCAGTTGTAACTGAGGCATTTCTTAAGAAAATACCATCTCTCACAGTGAAGCAAGAGAGGAAACTAATGAAGGACATATAATTTATTTTATTTTTTTATTTTTCTTAATGAGCACAATAAAACAGCTCCCTGGATTTATGCAACAATATGAAAGTTTAATATTCAAAAGTGTCAACTTGCACCTCACTTTAAAAGGATATTGATGTCATGTTCCTTTTTATGATCTTTAACATTTAAAAGGAAGCAGTTGACTGAGCACAAGGAAAGAGAGAGAGAAAAAGAGAGGAAGAGAGAGAGGTAGAACTGTGTGGAATCTTTATAAAGATAAGGCATTACATTGTATCAATGAAGAGAAAAAATAGCTTTAAAATTCAACTAAGACAGCACCCTTCTTTTCTCATGCAAATGAATATTAACTTATTTGCCTGTTTGGCACCTTGATATGGCCAGTCAAGGGTTAATACACACACAAATGTACAAACACATATTTACACAAGTGACATAGATATCTTTGACAAACACAAGTAAAGGGGATGATTACTTGACAGTGTGTTCATGGCTATTAATATGCCCCCGGGGCAATAAACTGTTGATTGTTGATTTCTGTGTTTGTTATCCTGAGCAAACAACAACTTTGCCATGCAGTTAGACACATATGGTGTAGTTGCAGTCTAAGGGATGCTTTTAAAGTGGACACACACCGTCCGGTGATGTAGGTGTCCACCTCAGTGTCTAAGTTTCTGTGCTCGTTGTTTGATTTTATTAGGATCATCCTATTAGGGCTCAATCAAAAAAATACACACACACACACACACAAATGCACACAGCCTAAACACACACCACTTTAACGAAAAAAATCCTGAGAGTCGGAATCATCCTGCTGCGGGTCATCATGTACAGTGGTGACACTGTAAATGGCAAACTGTTCTTTACAGAGTAAGAAAGCAATTTGGTCCTGTCTTACCTTGTTCAGCTCACCGAAATACCTCGAGGCATGAGCATTCATTACTTTGCTCTAATATCACAGAGACCAAGGAGATCAACAAAGCCGTTAATCAATCAAGTCAAGCTGTTGCCCAGTGTGTAGGATAAAGATCTTTCTGTGTTGTACTGTACCTCTGGAGCTTCAGGGCTGTTGTTGTTTTTTTCCCTCTCAGAGGCTCCAGAGAGCTTTTAAATACAGAAGCTGAAAATACTAAAGAAGACACTGGAGGATTGCTGTTGAATAGGTGCTTTCATTGTTTGGATACCTGGAAAGGAATTAACATGATTACACTAAAAGAGTAAATATGATGTGAGTCATACTCCTATGTGCTTTGAAACTAATATTTGATGTGATTCACTCTGAGGTTGTTTTGAAAGGTTCCATGTGAAAAACTGTCTCGTTCCGATGTGAGGTTTACACATGTAATTTCATACAGAATACACACTCAATCCAAGCAACCTTATTTGTGTTGACAATTTTATTTTAAACCAAATGTTCAAAATGCCCAGTTACACTAAATAGTGTGTGATATCATTTTAGCTCAAAATTTTTGTTTGTTATATAACCTTTGTGACCTAAAGAGAGGTGGAGACCAAATAAGATATGCAACGTTGTTTTAAGACATAACAATAATTGCAAGCTCTACAGATGGATGGATGGATGGATGGATGGATGGATGGATGGATGGATGGATGGATGGATAGATAGATAGATAGATAGATAG
>JAQMCX010000027.1:6306254-6415914 GCA_029814765.1 Acanthurus leucopareius
CCCCCCCCCCCCCCCCCCCCCCCCCCCCCCCCCCCCCCCCCCCCCCCCCCCCCCCCCCCCCCCCCCCCCCCCAATCAGCATCTTCTTTGCAGTAATGAAGCCTAACTACCTCAGCAGATTAATTAATTTTCTTCCCTGAAAGAATTACTTTGTTTTCTGTCCCTTTGCTTTAAAAACATTTTTTTTCTTAAATTTGTCTGACACAGGTTTGGTAGTTGTTGTGGGTCAGGAGCAGACCTTCATTTGTTGACTGATTATCTGTACCTGTAAGGAAAAACAGAAAAAAAAAAAAATCAAAGCAGACTTGAAGCAAAGTAGATTTGCAATATTTAATGAGAAATGTAAGAAAGTGCTTCCTCTTAGTGCTACTTGGATGTTTTGGCCAGAGGCTGAGTCTGTAATCCCTACAATGGTTTCTCAGTTACGGCAAAAAATAAGGAAAACACTGTCTAGAACACTCAATTAGGATTAGACTCCAGGCCATAGATTTACATTAAGTGTTCCCTTCTAGAATTGCAAAACATCAATACAACGTACGGCTAAATGACTTAATTCCCTGTGATTGACATGGATGTTAAAGGCACATGGCTTAAATGTGTTTGTATGATGTTTTAGCAATTTTTTTGGTGTTGGTAGACTGTAAAAAAAAGTTCTTATTTTGGAAGGCTGCTGTGTTTCTATGCAAGCACATCACAGAGACATTGAGAAGGGTTTGACAACATGGCAGAATGCTAACTGATATCTTTGTTGTTTTATGCACACCCACATACAAACAGAAAAAAAAAACATGAAAAAATGTTTGGTAGAATCCTTTCAATTAACTGAACTCTTAAATGAACATGACCAATCACCATGACTTGCCAACAGGCAGCTGATTAACATACATACCCACAGTGCTTAGGTTTTCAAATATAGCTCAGAAACTGACAGGGTTTTTGTTTTATTTGTTTTATGTTTTTTTTTCCCTCACTAGATCTTCATATTATCTGTTCAAGTGACATAAAATGGCCCCTGGAGGGGTCAATGTAATTTTCATGTAACTGTTTCCGATACATCAAAGTTCTTTTTTAAAGCTAATTTACTTTATAATCAACTTTAAAGTTGTATGAAAGGGATAAAGTTATTTTTATACCAATGAACTGAAAAAAAGTTAAGTAAATACGAACACTATACATCCTTTTATACTTATATTGACATCAGTGTTGGTGCTGACTAAAGTTAGTATTGTGTGCTAGTATTGCTGTGTTTCATACTTTTTTCTTATTGTGCTTAAAAAGAAGTTTGGCTGTTATTTTAAAGCATTACATCAAATTGTAACAGCCAAGTAAACACAAAAAAAGTTAACAGTGATTGTTTCTTCACTCCATGGAAACATAAAAAATGATTAATCTCACATACAAGACATCAACATTTCAATATCCAAGTGACATAGTTCTGATGAAATGCTTGTTTGAACTGATTTTTTACATGTAGACTGTGTGACACCTTGGCAGGATGGCTGCCGAGCACCAGACCTTTGTTCAACACCACAGTGAAGGAAGTTTTAACCCGGTAACTCAAGCAACAATCGAACAGTTTTTTCAGTCATTATTGTTTTAGAAGAAACATTAGGACCCATTCTGCTCTAATTTTGGTGACAAAACCAGGTGTTTTTAAAAAAGGATGTTGGAAACTTCAAGCTGTGATACTGCAGACATGAAAGGATGTTTTGTAAGGAGACATCTGGACATTTTCCAGCTGTGTTTGTGGTAACATAACAATGTGCTTTTAAAAACATGATCTTTCCAACACTTTATCCAAGTGTTTCTTTGTTTTAGATGATACGTTTCTGAGCCTAACCAGGTGTTTCTTGTGCCTTAACCTTGGATTTAATCACTGGATGTTAACTACAGAAATGTAAAGCGTTAAACATGTATGTGTGGCTTGCAGGAACATACAATTCGATCATTGACTGGGGTTGACTTTCAAGATAATGAGCCCACCAGGGATTTTGTTCCATGAGGTTAAACCCCTTTGTCAGTCTGTTTTGTCTCTGTACAATAATTCTATCAAATAACACAAGCATAAATAGACCAAAACAAAAAGTTTTACAAAGTTTGAAGAGGTTTAAACAATAAAAAAGACATTTGGAATCCTCATTTTGACAGAAGAACTTTTGACCTGCAAGTCAGACTCTTATTTTGCTTGTTTTCTCCTCGGAGGAGTTGCTGAGGTTTTAAGTTCCAGCGTGACTGTCAGGTTGACTCCTTGTCGAGGAACACAGACTACAGAAAAATAATAGCCTCATGCTGCTGAGGATGGCAAAGGAGACATCTCTGGAGGTTTAGACAAGGGCTCACCTTCCCTATGGGCAAACATGGGACCTGGCAGAAAAAACATTGTCCTTACTAAGATATTATTTTTATTTATAGGCCAGCCAGAATAATAAATGTCAAATAAAGGATTTTAGTAAAGGTGAAATGCAGCTTTGTTGTAGTTCTGTTTAGGGCCTCAGTTTACCTATGAGGCATTAGAGAGACATTATGGCTTTGTTATGGCCTTGTATAGTCTGAAGTGTTCTTGGAAACGAATAAGAGGCTCCATATTAAACATTTTAAACCATTTTGATGTTGTTTTTCACAGACACACTGTGTGAAATTAAAATAAATGGTGGTGGGCTGCTGCCCACAAGATGGCACACAGGGTCATTAGGCCCCCTAATACATTTTTCAAGACATAGTGTCGAGAATAAACCGATAAAGTCCTAACTTGTGTCTCCACACGAACTTTACTTTCTCTGCTTTCTCTAAAACTCAAGAGTGCCAGAACTTTTAATAAGACAAACAAGGTAGATGATTATGTTCTCTGTTGTCTCTCAACATCCTATAATGCAATGAGACACTCTAATTAAGACATATTTTCGGAAACCACGAGGGAAATCTGAGAGAATTTCAAAACACCATACAATTCATAAATCACAGAGGAGAAACACTGGCCCAGCAGCTTCAAGGAAATTATATTCACTCACTGCTGATTGAAACTTTGACTGTAGAGGCAAATTTAATTCTTTTTTTCACAGAATATACACGTTTAGAGTCGCATATGATCACAATGTTGGACAGTTAAGCATTTATTGTACAAACTAGATTTTAAAACATGGTATTAATATAATTTTCAATACAAGACTATGAAATTTAACCACTAAATTTCAATGCACAGTTTGTCTCTAGGAGTCTTAATTCTAAACAAGAACAGCAAAAGACTCTGATGATGTGTTTAAGAAGTGTGGGATTATGGATTTCATATTAAACAGCTGTGAGTGCATGAGAATGTGTCTGACTCAGGCAGAAATGTTGACAGAGGAGGTCACGTACCAACTCATTAATTTTATTTATTTACTTATTTTATCTTTTTAAATGTTAAGTTGGGTCATGTTTGCCTGCCACCTACAATTTAAGTAGGTGATTTAGCAATATATATGCATGAAGATTTTGTCATTTTGAGACATATTAATGTGAAAATGCTGCATAAGTTTCATCATGTTTTCATCTTATCCAATGCTAAACAAAATGTGTGATTTTCCAATGACAAACGTATGGTTTGCATTGTGAAATGGTCACAGTTCGGCCACAGTCTGGTTTGGTATACACTGTTAAGTGTAGGAAAAGATCATGGATTGGGTTTTTTAATAAGTTTGTTACTTACATGAGTTCAGCTGAATAAGCCAACACAAGTTTTGTGCAT
Organism: Acanthurus leucopareius; assembly: GCA_029814765.1. Taxonomy (NCBI): domain Eukaryota; kingdom Metazoa; phylum Chordata; class Actinopteri; order Acanthuriformes; family Acanthuridae; genus Acanthurus; species Acanthurus leucopareius. The sequence continues at coordinate 6,309,978 of JAQMCX010000027.1, forward strand.
TCTGTATTTTTTTCTAAGTAAATGATCCTCTTGTGTTACATTTTGTTCTTCACAGTATTAATATTTGACACTGAAGGGGAAAACTTCCCTGTTTTGAAAGAGCAAAAGGAACTCTCTAGCTCTCTCACAGGACAATTACATTTTAACTAAACTGCAAAATAGAATCCTAATGGCTTTTTTTTCAGATACCTAACATGTATCATATCATATTTAGGACTAACTGCTTAAATGGATTGCCTTCTGAAAAACTGTGTCTCTTTCCATGTATGTATGCAAAAAAATCACAATGTAATAATGCAAAAGCACCTGCCTTTGATTTTCCTCAAACAGATCAGTTTACCACAGACACATTTGTGAGAAGCAAGATCATGCACTACTCATTATTGCCCTTGGAGCTGCATCTAATCCGGTTTCTGCGCTGCACAAGGTGAAGGAGTATTGATCCCAGGACACAGTATGTGTTGAATGAACGGTAATGAAAGCAGCTGTGAGGATAGAGACAGTTTATTATGGAGGCTTTGCTTTGCCTGCAGTATGCTATAAAGGACATTGCACGAAAGATTTATCAAAGAGCTACAGACTGTATTGACATTGTAAATCATTTATGTTATCTATGCTCATTCTGTTATGATTCAAACAATGTTTTGCATGAACCAGAGAGACAAATCAAAAGAAAAGCAAATCTACATTCGATACTGTGTTCGTTCCGCATCTTTTTTGGGAAAAAATTCTTCGAAATTTCCAACTGCATGATGTGATTTAAAAATGGAAAATTGCAACAAATAATCAGAGAATGTTCAATTAAATGTGCTGAGAAACGTCTTTCTGCATGCAGTCACCCCAGGAGAATACCAGATGTTTGATTAATCCACCTGACTGTTTTGTTTTAGGAGCTCAAAAGCTTCAGGAGAGAAAGCTACTATAATTTATGAACTAAGTCAGCCTAAACCAAAGATGTGCTGCATTACGCTTCTTGGTTCTAATTTCTTTTAAGCACAGCATCCGTGTGATTACTTAACTGTCATCAGTCAACAGGACACATGCACACTAATGTCATTAGTGCTAACAAGCTTGTTGGTGTTGTGCATCACATTGACGACATTAGCAATTCACTTGGTTGCTGATTTCCATGGTGATGGTACACAAAGTTTTAGAAATCCGTGACATGATTTTGTTGCGTGTTGCAAGGGAACGAGGTGATGATGTTCACATGGAAAAGCAGTTAATTTCATTGATTTCTTTTAGCTTTAATTGGCAAGTGAAGACATATGTATATGTGCTTTACTCATTAAGTGTCAAGTCAGAGAAGCTGCAGATCATTAGTGTGGACTGTAAGTCTGAGACGTACTTGGCTCAAGTGGATCCCAACAATGGATAGTGTTTCGCATGTAATCACATTGCGGCTGGTATGAAAGTGATTCTCGCCTTCTGAACTGAGTTCAATGTCATAATTTATAGGAACATGTTAAAGAGCTGATGGGGTTCGTAGCTTATAGGTCAGAGAGGAACCCTTTTCATTATAAACAAAGGATTTTTTGCTCTTACAGTACCATACCTTATCCATAAATTAGACTTGCTCTCGTAATTCAAAATGCAGTCAGACTCCCCTGTAAATGAAATGAGTTCATCTATTCTTAATAGAGTGGTGAATTTGTTGCTTCCCATGAAAAATGATAGGCTGCCAACAAATGATGCTGGCTGATTTTGACCTTGGCACACCTTCTTTGACTCCCGGTTGTTTAATAATCAGTGCTGCCATTTATCTTTGTCGGTACTCCCATGGTAATTTGTAACTGCTGAGCTAAACAGTGTTAAACTGGACATTAGAAATCTTCACCGGCCTCTGTTCCCAGAATATTAAAGATAAAAGAAAAATGTCTCCTTCACTATTCGCTAATGTCAATGGATGATCGAGTGACAATGCACAGCTCATTAGAAATCCTTCCCTTTAATAGGATGTGATGCATTTCTAGCAGAGGAAAAACAAGAATGACAGTACCAGTGTAGAAAATTAACATTCCTGCTAAGAGACAACTCAGAAGTCATTACACAGTTTGACACCCAAAGTAAAGGACGGAGCTAGATCGCTACAGCTTGGCTAGTAACCCTCCATATTGCCTTTGGCAAAATATGAGGATCCCACAAATTACCACTTTAAATGAGAAATGCCTCTTGATATTTTTGTGTGATTTTTTTTTTTTATAATGCTGCCACCTGGGCTGCTACAGAGAGCAGTCTGTGCATGTGACATATTCATATAATGCACTGGAAAACAACAACAGCGACGACAGAAACCGCGGCTGCTGAAATTAGAGGGATCACCTCTTTGACACACTCAATAAACATTTAGCATGTCGTGATCACCTTTTGTCCCGAAAACGCTCGGCGCAAATAAAATGAAAACTTATGTACACAAGCTGTTGGATCCTCTCAGCCAAGAGCCACACATATTTGAGAGAAGCTAACAGCTGCTGATTAATTACGATGGGTCTAAATTACTGGCTGCCTCTCAACCGGGTATGGAGCTGGATGCCCAGTGCACTAAGAACCTCTTTTGCATGTACTTGACAGCTGCATAGACTGAGTGCCACTTCTGCCTATTTAGCTGCATCTTTCTTTTCCTTTTACAGTAAGCCAAAGATAGCCTCTGAGCACAGTGTATTTAAAGTGCAATCACACACTCTAATTTAATTGTTAGTTCATTAAAAAACATATATATATATATATTTATATGGTTAACTTTATGGTGTCATGCCAGTCTTAATGACTGGCATTTAATTAGCATACGACTGAGTAATATTTAGCTTCAAAACGGGACAAATTAACAATTTCTAACCGGAGTTCTAAATATACTTATGCTAAACTTCCCGCAGTGACTGCATTTCAGTACTCCCTGCGGTTGCATAATGAATAATCAATTCTTTGCTGTAAGGCTTTTACTATACACATAACATTACACGCACTAGGATACAGAAAATTGTTTGGTTTTATTTTTTATTAGCCAGTAACTGTCACCAACGCTAAAGCTACTTTCCTCTGGTACAAATCACTGCGGCAGTTTCATTATGCAAGATCAGTTTTAAGTGAAGCTATGGTATTTATCATTATTATTTATATATTTTATGGTTTGAACCAGGTACCAGGGGGGGCTGTGCTGGTTAAGGCTTGTGCTAAGGAGGAAGAGTGATAACCCTTTCCGGACCACAAACAATTGCAGAAGAAAACTGTTTATGAACTCAGGGAGTGTGAAACACACCAAGGAAATGAAATTATTAGCTGCTAAAAAACAAACAAAAAAATATGCAAGACATTAGGGCATCAATTTGAAACAGTGAGTGATTAAATTTGGTGGAGATACGGTCTCTGTGGACGCTTTCTGTTTTGAAAACATTTTCCCCCATTTTTTTTTTCTGAACTATCTTGAAGACTGAAGATCTGATATCAGTTAATGAAGTAAAACAATTAAACCAAGACTAATGAAAAAATACAAGCAGGAGTGAAGTCTGTCACTTTTATCTTTAAAGTTAAATAACGCAGAGTGGCCAGTGGTAAAGGTCACTTAAGACAACTGAAATAGCAATTTATTCTGAACTAAAATATCCTTGTTTCTGAGAATAGAAACAGAGTTACATAAAAATCAGAGAATATGTAACCTAGAAAATTAAAACAGATTAGACAATCTTGTCATCAGTGGGCAGACAGCTCTGAGGCTTAGAAAATAAAATTATAAATACTGAAATAAAATAAAAGCTTTTCCATCCACACAGTGGGTTGTAGAAGCACACAGTTCATAAAACCAACCTCACTTCCATTACTACCAGTTATTATTCTCTGATAACAACAATATTCTGTATACCTTGTATGCTAATTTAGTCAAAGCCATGGAGACAATAGTGCTGAATTATAACTAATTTTCAAGCATTTTGGCTACTCATTATTTACACTTGAACTGTCCACCTGCATGGAATATATCCATTATTGTAATGCACTTGGCACTGGCAGCATGATGCTCTAGTTTATTTTCAATGCATATTATTAGGCACTTTTCACCCTGTTCATTTTGCTTTTTGCATTCTGTTTTGAGGACAGTGCTGTAAAATTAGCAATCACTAAGGTTGTAACAATTGAGGGAGTCATTTGTTATTCTGCTGTAGGTAACTGTTGGTTGTTATGTGTGTTTAAATGTAAAGAAAGCACATGTTTGTGTGTGCAGTCTTAAGCAGGGTTTATCATCATGTTGCCCCTATCTGCTGCTAAAAAAGAAACAAACTTTCCTTCCTGCTTGGGTTTATGTCATTTAATTGTGGCAATAAATTATTTTAAAAAAATGTCTCAGGGTAAATTCTTAGTTGTTTGAATTTCAGTCATCAAAATCGACAAATGCGATTCCAAAATTGGAGATATAATAGCTGACATGAGTCATCTTAATTGGAATACTCCCACTCAGTGTTCTTGGTTCATCTCTCCATCATAGACTTAAAATGGGACTGTTACGTGATTGAGCTGTATTGAATGGCACAGCACTGCACCACAGAAAGGTCTGAATATTGTTGAGAATAGTTTGAACTGCAGAAAGAGCTTTTGACATTGAAAAAGTGATTTCTAATAATGTGGGTTTCCAGTGCTGTGAATGAAAACCCCACTCTAGTTTTTTTCTTCTCCCTTTTTTTTTGACTTTCAACTGCTTTTAGCTCAGTGGTCCATGTGATTGAGTTCCAACAGCTCTCGCCAAACTCCTTATAAAATCCATGGCCAGTCGTGTTCATAAAACAAACCTGTAGAAGTCAAATGTATGCTACATGCTCAGTGCAAAATAATGGCGAGGCAAAGAGCACACCTGACTTTTAAAGTAGAACATGTAGAAATCTAAACTCTTTGGCCTCCAAAGGGCAAAAATGTGTTTAATGCAGCTATGAAAGCTTTTCATGAAGTATGGAAGATGAGAGCATTGCTAAACTCTGTGATTAAATTAAATGAGACATGGAAAAGTTCAAATACCGAGCTGCTAAAATGGTCATTTTTAAATCTGAGGTGCATCGACTCGTTCTTGTAGTTGAGGGCTTACATATAAAGTGCAAGCTACTTTTCTTGCTAAAATAAGGAAAAGATGAAAATTGAAGAGACACATTTTCAAACACTGCTCACCAAATAATATTCAAAATAGTATAAAATGTCTCCTTTTTAAAAGAGCAGCACAAATTGCTCTGTCAAAGCTGCAATAGAGACGAGGGCTTGTCCTCGGAGCACCTGTCTTATAGTCGTCAAAGGAAGTGGATGTCTGTGTGTAAGTATATGTGTGTATGAGATTGTGTGTGTGTGTGTGTATTGGGGGTGGTGGGGAGGGGGGACTCCAGAATGTGGGAGTTTATCTTGATCCACTGCAGCTGCCCCTCAAGCACTATGACAAGCGTGCTTATTCAAATACTCTTTGTGTAAAGTAGAATAGAATCAGATCTGTTCTATTTTCAGATAGAGCCAAATCCTATTTGTTTCCTTTTTATTTCCATCCCAACAATACTTTTCCCTAATCACATTAGCACAGTTGACGCAAGAAAAAAAAAAAAAGTTGAATAGACAGACAATGAGCACTTTTATCGGCAATCCTGCATGAATCATCATTTTCTCTTTAAATTCAAATTTTGGGGTATACTGAAATGACATTTGAGAGGCAGTTTGTAATCATATTTCCTTTATTAATGGAATTTTCTTTATGGACGTCCATAGTCTTATCCCACTGGCATTCAATTATGTTTCAGAGTGCTTATTAAAAAGAACTAATCATAGGTCTTCCTTGGGGCCAACAATTTTTTTTTTTTTCATTGAACGTTGTATGTTTTTTTTTGGAGAGCAAAATAACGTCACAGACTTAGTAACATGCTCACCTCTAAACAGGTAAAGCAAGAATCCAGAGAGTGGAAAATCAAGTCTTTATGGTTAAATGTCCTTTTCACCCAGAGAGGATATGCTTTACAAAGGAGGCATAGTTGATACACCCGTTGGCATCCTCCTGTCCGGCCATCAGCCTGTCCACCTCGTCCTCTGTCATCCTCTCCCCAAGTGTTGCCAGCACGTGACGTAGCTCTGCTCCCATGATGGTGCCGTTGCCCTCCTTGTCAAAAACCCTGAGCCCCTCCACAAAATCCTCAAAGTTGCCTTGATCTTTTGCACGGGAGATGTGTTGCAGCATCGGCAAGAAGGTCTCAAAGTCCACCATTTTGGTGCTCATGTCCTCCGGCCGGGGTTTGCCCAGCACTTTGAGCACATCTGCGTTGGTAGGGTTCTGGCCCAGAGCTCGCATCACGTCTCCGCATTGAGCATATGTGATCTTCATCTCTCCGGTTGGCGTGCGGTCAAACAAGGTGAAGGCCTCCTTGAACTCCTCAATCTGGTCGGCGCTGTACTCGAGAGTGATGCTTTTGGGATCAAAAACAGGCTCCTTGGGAGGCTCAGGCAGTGGCTCTGGAGGAGGAGCTGGCTTAGCAGCCGGAGCCGCATCTTTCTTAGGCTCGGGCTTTTTGGGCTCAGGTTTCTTTGGTTCAATCTTCTTTGGTGCCATGTTGTTCGGGGATTCAGAGTTGAGCTGGTACTTGCTGAAAAACAAGCAAGAGTCTAAAGGGATTCAAAGTGATTCCCAAGCACAGAGGGTCAACTCCTCTTCCAAAGCTTTTATATGTGCTCTGTCTGGGGAGCAAGATAGCAATTTCCAACAGCACACCTATAAAAGGAAGAAACCTGAAATAGATTCCCATAGCAAGTGATGTCAACATTAAGCTTTGTTCTCAGCTGCTGTCATCTAGCCGACAGGGCTATTTGCTGTCATTAGTGAGGGTCCAGTTGCATTAGGCTGAAAATGCTCTGTCTCTCTGATGGACAAAGGGATCAGAGCACAGCCGATGCATCAGCCCATGAGGACAGAGAAACCAAAATAGCTCTGCTTGCTAACTGCTGAAAGTAAGAACAATGGTTTCGAACAATGCTTTTTTTTTTTCTTTTTTTTTTCCCCCCAGAACCTCGTTGTTTATTATTTAAGAGGTCTTAGGATGGATTAGCACACTTTGGACCTGTTATCAAGTATTATTTTCATAATAAGAGGAGCGTGTTCTCTTCTGAGAAATAAGATGATAGGGCTTAAAGGGAATACAATAAGCTTGCTTCGGTATAAAAGCTATGGCTGTATATTTTTTTTTTTTTTTTGGAGACACAATGTCTGCCAAACTTTTTTTTTTTTTAATGAGAGATGTGTATGGATTGTATCAGTGCTCTGTGATGCGTTAAGGGATTTTGGCCATTTTTTCTCATTTCCCATATAAATGATAGCTCGCGTGTTTCCTTCTGTGGCCGAGAAGATACGCATGTTCCACCATATTTATGAACCTGGCAAGCTCTTATAGATCCTAAAGGGACTCTTAATTAATGCTTTATTAAAGGCTAATGTACTGGAAAGGTCAACCAGTTAAGCTCATAAATGTTAAAAATAGATTCTGTGCCAGTATCAACTGTAATATAATATATGCTGTCTGCTGCAGGTGCCTGATTAGAGCCATCATGGCATTTTCCAGCTTCATATAGATGATTTCTGCATTTTTTTAAAGCTTGTTTGTGTATTTTTGCAGTTTACAACACAGTACTCAAGCAAAAAAATACTGGAAATTTAAATGTTCGACATTGGCACTGCCCTGTGAGGATGTGTCCATTGTCTGTGTGTTCCCAGGCCAAGTCCTCATACAGTATAGTATATCTTGCACAGTTACAAGGTGAAAGCATCCAAGGCAATTCCATTATGTGTCTAGTTTATAAATACGTAATCTGTCACTTGGTTTTTATGTAGATGACTGGCCAGTAATACCCTTCAGTGAATGATAAATGAACCAACAAAACATTCATTTCATTTATGGGAGGGTATATATAGGATGAGCAGTTCTCTGCCACATTTTTTAATCACAGCAACTTTAATTTTATGCATGCATCACAGTTTATCAACTCACTTTAAGGCAGCTGAGGCTCGTCATGCGATAATCGCATTTACCCTTCTCTGTCTTGATGTCAGTACCCCTTGATCCGTCAATCTAGAGCTCGAAGTCCTTGGACAGTGTAGTTTAAATGTGCAAATATGAGCGTGTGTGCGCACTCCTGTGTGTGTGTGTGTGTGTGTAAAGTTGTCCTTAGCCTAAGATCATTATCGCTCTTCTCTTTGCTTTTGAGGTCACATGGCTAGTAAAAGTGACAGCTAATTTGTCGTTTTGTGATGTGCGTGTGAGTATGCGCACGTTTGTGTCTGACAGAAACAAAGAGTGAGACCTGCAAGAGAAGCCAAAGGGAAAAACTGTACTGAAACCCCACATAAGCATCCTGGTATTTCCCTCATGGCCATTGCTGGATATAAACAAATGACAAAATGGTTCAATTTTTTACCTATTTGCTATTCTCTTCCCTTGAATAGATTATTGCTGCAAATTATTTCCGTCATTTTGCCCACCAAAAGGTTCAAATTAATCCATATCAATCACACTTGCTTTCATGTTAATACCTTGTGTTCAGAGCGATTAAATCCTTTCACATTCAGTGTAACCTCAAATTTATGGAGGCTGTTTGTTTGAATCTTTGAATTTCTGCAAAAGGTAAAAACCCATTTTGAACGGATCAGTGTGAGTTACATGACATCAAACGATGGTTTCACAGAAAAACAAAGTGTTGCAATTGGTTTTGTGGCTTAAGCATCAGAGCAAAAAAAAAAAAACAAAACTTAGGAGCAGGAGCTCTGTCAAGCTGTCACTCCGGGTGCACACAGATGTGATGCTGGCTGGATAGTCCGTGTAGGGAGCGACTTGTTATTGTTCCCGCTTTCTGTCAAACCTCCTTCAAACAAGGCTTCAATCAGCACTCTGCTATTGCAATGACTGAACCAGTCGATTACTGCTTTCAGCATCTGAAGTTGAACAAGTGGTAATTTCATTGGTCCCTCTGATCTTTAAAGAGCTGTCAGCTGTCTGTACATATTTAACAGAGTTGTTTTATCTCACACCTTCAAAAAAAAAACCAAATAAATGACTTTTCAAAAGCTTTTCCTAAACTTTGTTAAAGAACAAATCATTGGAAAATTATTCTAGTTGTGTTTAGGAATAATAGGACAGAAAAAAGTCAAATCTGATCACTGTCAGTACTGTACTTGCCCATCTTTAACTAAATTAGAAAAACAGTCAATATAATTAGACAGTTTTTGAACATTGTAAAACTTCAAGTCCCATACCGATCTTACTGAACTTCATGTTAACATTCCTTGCTCTTTTATATTAAAGAATTGCCAATAAGACAACGACAAAATCCAGGAGTGACAGTGTTATAATAAAGGTTTCCAGGCTAACCTTACTTTGTTCTTTCAAATTGTATTGAAAATATAGCCACTGCACACATAATGAAAACTCGTATTATCTCAAGGAGCTGGCAACACAAGTGCACAGAGAGTAGGCAGTATAAAATCATGTGTAGGGTGCTGGATATAATATATAGGGGGGATATAAATAAAAACCAGGATGTGACTCATTTGAACTTTATAAGAATACAGGTAAACATATTCACTGCTCTGTCTCCGTCTGATGGAACTCAATAAAAGAAGACGTCCTTGTGTTCAGACTTGGATTCTTTGCTGAAAATGACACATTGATGCTACGGTAACCTGTATGCATTGTATTGTTATCATTGTGCTTAAAAACCCACTGTGTGATGTTATTCCTCTTTGTTCTCTTTTTTTATTCTAAGAAAGATAATAATCACGATGATGGACCCATAGAGAATTACTTCTTAAATTTCTTAACCTCCGAGCTCTATGGAGCATTTGAGCCCATTTCAAGCCCATATTCTTGGTTTTAAATCCTGAAAATTCCACTATAATCAAACTGGTTTAACTAATATATATCCATCAAATCCCTTCCATACAGTCAGTTTTTCCCCTCAGTCTCCATTTGGTAACTCATGTGTGGATGAGTGTGTGCTTGCGAGCCTATTTTTTTTTTTTTTTTTTATGTGGAGGTCTTCACAGTGTTTGTTTATATCTGTGTGACCAGGCGGAGAGAGGGTGGTCAAAGACAGCAAGCCCTTAATCCCCGAGATAACACTAGGAATGAGGGCAGGCAGACCACTGGTCCGCTCTGGGCTAATAAAAGAGAGGGTTTGAGACAGCGGTTACATTCCTCCGATGGCCCTGACAGGGTGTGACTCAGACTTTAAAGATTCAGTGTTTTGTTAACTGGTTATAAAGGGAAGCAGCCCTGAGCCCTTTTTTTTTCCCCTCAGGAGCCCCATTGACTGTGGTGCATGCAGAATTATTTCACTCATCTTCCATATGTGTAAAGAACGGAATACTAAAAATGTTTCCTCTTGTCTCTGTGAGACAAATACTTTTTTAAAACTTTATTTATCCTTAAATAATCCCTAAATCAGTCCAACAAAACCTGCAGCTATAAACCAAGAGTCATAAACAGCATTTTAACATTAAATTCTGACTAAAACGAATGAATTCATTGAATCAATAAGTTTAAAATAACTCGAAACAGTGAGCAGTTGCCAATCATGATTCAATCATGTGTTGACAGAGAGTTATTCAGCACCAAAACATTAGTGGTCTCCCTCTACAGCTGCCACCTAAATGAATGGAGCCTGTTCAATGAAGGCTTCCAATGAGATATAGCACTTGTTTGAATTAGCTAATTTTAAAAAAGGAATTAATTTCTTTACTTTACGCAGTGATCAGCCACACGAAACTTTTTTCCTATGTGTCCAGTAATAATTTTGTGTCGTTATAATGGAGCGACTGTTGCAGGAAGCAGCTTGCAGACGTCTGTGTAAACAATTTAATTAAGACCATGTTTGATGAATTATAGGTGACGAAGGCACTGCCTGTTCTAATACTTCAGTTTTCTTAATTACACCAGACATCCATGTGTTCATTCGCTTCTTTGCCTCTCTACCCCCCCAACCCACCCCGGCTCACAATGATAGAAATTGAAAAACTACAAAAGGGAAAGTGCATTTCACACTCTACTGAAGCAAAGCAAGCAATTTGAAAATTAATCAAAACACAATAAGTTAACAACATGATAAAGAGGAGCTGTACATGAAATGAGGGGAGTCAATTTGTGATACCCAGCTCTATGTTTTGTATTAAAACATTTAAAATAGTAGTTGCTTAGAAATGCATTCTGATTAAATTTCATTTTAGATGCAAAATTTAAAATATTTATATTAGGGTAAAAAAAAAAAAAAAACATAACTGAATACAAAGTCCCTATTCTTTTGAGTAAATGGAATTTGCAAATACAAATCACGGTTGAATAACAGATTGTAGACGTCTCTGTGAAAAAGCCCTCAAGCGAACGCAATTTTCATGCAGACAGTTATATATATAGAGGTGACCTTTGTCATTATAAAAAAGGTACACCACCAGAGAAGCCAGGCATTGAATGTCAGCACTCGTAATAACAATAGCACTGACTTAACCCAGCGAACCTTGAATCAGAGAGGAGCACATTTCATGCTCACAGTCGGATTATCATGTGTGATTCAGGCAATCATTGTATCTTGTTTCCTCTGAGGGGCCCCATCAGATCCACCAGCCCAGTTCAAGAATCGGGCAGAGTTATGTGAGTTCAAGGAGATTCATCCCAGTAAGATATGATAAGATTTCTTGGGGCTGTGTACCTTTTGAAAGGTTAGCTGATGATGTTTCGGTAATAGTGCATATTATGTCAGACTGCCAGCATCATTTTCAAATTTAACAGCCTCTTTTGCCAACACACTACAGCATAATGCTCAAATGAACTTGTAATGCTAAAATGCAAAATTGTAATGTAATTCTTTACATTAATGCCTGAGTAATGAATCAAGTGAAGCACATGCGACTCCATTATTCATTTAGAGAGAACAAACCCCACTTTTTGACTTTTTAAAGTAAAGTTGTTATCATACTGTCTCCACAACCAAGTTATTGTTTTAAAGCATCCTTTATCAGTGATCATTTTACTGTTTTACCTTTTGAGTTGTTGCGATTGTTTGCTCCTACATGCTTTGGCTGTCAGTCAAAGTCTATCAACCTACACAGGAGTCTGACGGTTCAGAAATTTGAAAGCATATCCTTTAGCTTTGCTGCGTTCACTGACTGAAACAGAATATAAGAAAAGAAGGTTAGTGTATGTTTGAACCTGCTTGGTCTACCGACTCCCACTGATTTGAGAGTCAGCCAACTTTCCAATCTAGAGGGGGTTAAATAAAAAGTTAGTCAAATTATGGCTTGTATATTGACATAAGGCTTTGATTTTTAAAATATATTTGGTCATACTTTAATAGGAATAGGCTTATAGGTTTTGATTTACCCCAGTATGTCCTGTTTAAGTTATCTGGAAAAACTGTATTTGTTTCAGATCAAAAGCCCTCAAACACTTCAAAAGATAGAAACCTGTTATTTTTTAACAAGGCAAAAACATGACATGGAAAACCGCATGATCTCCACTTCTCTTCCTTTCCGACCCCACGTCAGATTGGTTTCTGATTTTATGACTAAATCCATGAGGTCAGGTGGGGAAGAGGTCCAGGAAATTTGTTTGGAATTACTTTAAAAATGACTTTGTTCTCCTGGGGGAGGACCCACCTAGCTCCTGCCATTATTTATCTTTCCAAGTTAGCTTCTGTAACCCGAGGTTACCCGTGATCCTCTATAGCTATCTCTATCAACATAAACTATAATAATTGTTTCCTGTCAGTTATTTATAAGTTACCTTGTCTGCACTAAACAAAGCAGGGGGATCACAGTGCACATCCCTCTCACTAGAAATGAACACTATGCCTCCTTCTCACAAGCCTGGCTTGGAATTCTGATGGGATTAGGGAAGTTTCCAAGCTATTCATACCCCCCCACCCCCATTCTCCACAGTACTTGGCTTGGTGGCAGAATCCTCTCCTGCTCAGCTGGACTGGTCTATTTCCGATGTGCCTCTGATGCCGTGTTTGGAGCGTGTCTCTGAATGGCTTGTACCTGTTTATCCTAGCAGCACACAGGCTTATGAGATGTTTTCCTCGAAGCTTACCAGGTGCTTTTCTCAGCTGGAATGCCAGTATGTTTTATTCAGACCCTTAATCCTGGCAAAAATGGACCAAACATGTCTTCATGGTGCTTTCACTATCTATCACATAAATGAGGACTCTAAACTTTTTTCTTTTTTCCTTTTTTTGCATCATCTCTAGTTTGTCTGTTTACCCCCCCGCCACCCCCTCCACAAAAGCAAACCGCGTCCGCGCTCACGAGTAATGCATTCTGACAGCACAGAAGAGATTGCATAGTTATTACGAAAACCCAGAAATTATTTGATGCAGAAAGCAGATTTGCCTTGAGCCATGAGAAATCTGCAACAGCTAGCGTTATCCATAATACAGATGCTGCGTTAATGTGAAGGTTTCTCAAAGAAGAATTTACCAGTAACCACACAGAGGCGGCGTGGCAGCTGGCGAATATTGACATGATGCATTAGTTGCTATGGCTACTGCGGCAATTATATCCGGATTTGTTCAGTTCACTCCCCAGTTGTACTTCAGCTGTTTTACTATATACGTGGGTGAGGCGGGTCACTGTTGAGATAACCTGCACCCTTATTTTAACCATTATTTGTCTGACATGATCAGCATTGATTTTATGCCAGTAGGCTGTGTTTTCTTTGAAGAGCTCTTGCTTGCTACTTTTTTTTTCTAATGGTCTCTGCTGAAATCACAACTTGTCAATATCAGATTGTTCATTCGTTATTTTCCTTTCATCGTAGCTATTATGTTTTGATTTGAGAAAGCAGTTTTTGATATTTTTCTTGTGAAAACCAGGAAGAATGTTTGTTCTCTCAGTGCCAGTTTATCAAATAAATCTAATTAAGAAGTAGCTATGGTTCTTTGTTGTTCTAATTTGGGATTATCATTTGCTATTATTAAAAAAGTCAGAGGTACAGTGAGGGAACATATTGGGATGCAGTGTTTTTGAAATGGAAATCTATTCAGGCAACAAGTAATTTTTTTTAACTTATCCTTTTCTCATTAAGTCCCATAAGATCTCTTTACACCCCGATAATTTTTATTTAGCTAAAGTAATGATTCTAGTTGCTGTGACAAACAGGTATATGGACGTAGCTGATTGTGTACATCAATATGATTAAATAAAAAAAAGTGAAATTTTGAAAGAGGACAGAGAATATTTAAGGCCATATTTGGACATTTATTTGAAAATGGGGGAGTTTTGGGGAATTTAAGATGATTTTTGGTTCAGAGAAACAACAATAACTAAACAAGGAGACACTAAATAAATATGATACACTAACTTTTTAATGTAGCAAACTTTCATCAACTCCGTTTTAGCCAAAACCCATGGAAGGTCAAAGCCGAAGCTCTGTATCGATGGTCACTGTTGGAGGGGTTGGACCTACCATCAGCCACAGCGTCTGTTGAGGCGTGTGCGAGGAGTCAAGGTCATTTTCTGGGCAGCAGAAGAAGAAAATCATAAACTGGTCTTTGTCAAATCTGGGGCTTCATCCAACAAGGCCTGTGACTCTGTCCAGCTGTAGATGTGACCACAGAGCAGGCCGAAGGATATTCATGCCTTCATAGTTGCAAGAATATTTACCAGACCGTAGTCTTGTAGTAAATCCAATTTCCGCAGAACTGTGTCAGGGATGGAGAAAGGTCTGGCCTTACCCATTATCATTCTGCTAGAACGAAAAGCACGCGCTGGCTTGTTTGTATTTCTTAAACAAAGTAGACTCATGCTTTACAGCGCTGAGCCTAGGATACAGGGATAGTTTTCATGCAAAATAGGAGCACGGGGATACGCAGAGTTATGCCCAAAGTCTTCATCCAGTGAGTCCAGCTAACCAGACTGTGACTCATTCTCAGGGAAATTAGTTGAGTGTAGCTTTGGAATTTTTTTATGCTATTCATTCAACTATTACAACAAAATCCCCATTTTTTCTGCATACATCGGATCCTAAATTAATATTTCTAATCTACCTTCACAGACCGAGACGTGGATAAGCAGTAAATGACAAAAAAAAGTTGAGAAAAAATATTTGTCCGTCTTTTTGTCTGTTTTCGAAACACGAGATTGTATTTTTTTTTAATGGTTTGTTGAATAAAAGCTGGTGTATCTGATTAATTTGAATAAGCATTCAGCAAATTTCTATCACTGCTTCCAATTTCTAAACAGCCTATTCTGCTGTACACTGCTTTGTTAAGGACTGTGCTTATTCCAGCATGTACTGGGCACAAAGGTAGACTCCACTACAGGGCTTACATGCATTTTATTTTTTTGTGTGTGTGTGGGAGGAAACCAGAGCACCTGGAGGAATGCAGACACTAAAAGAACCTGTACAATCTAACATTTCTGACAGGGAATTATGAGTGCAAAATATAAGATTTTTCTCCAAAAACCTGCCTCTGGAGCTCCATTCTTTAGATGCCTCCTAGGTAAGAGGTATGACAGGGCAACGTTCATGTGACTACCATGACCTACGAGTGACTGGAGCAGTGTGTTGGCGGGTTACGCTGCTTTTAAAAGTGCTTACATTTGTTTTTAGAAGAGCATGTCATATAAAAAACTAACATTTTTATTCCCCCTGTACTTGTTCACATGTTTAGACAGGGTACAAAAAAAGAAAAGGGGCTGTTATGTCCCTCTGTGGCTTTGTGTTTCTAAGTGCTTGTGGCTGCAGCCATCCAAGTGTCTAGCACCACTGCATTTACAAAATATGTTGTCATGGCTGCAACACAAATTTTAAAAAGATAACATAGATAAGGACTTCTAGTCAAAATGTTCTTTTTCTCCATCTGACTGCAAAGCCATTGAAAGCAGGATATGGATGCAGCCAGGTGTCAAAAATGTGCTTTATATTTTTACGGTGCATTTCTCCGCCGTACAGAAAATGTTTTTGTTTTTTTTGACAGTAATTAGCTGGCTATGGTGATGTCTTTTGCCCTTAAAAATACAAAGTTGTTACTGCTTGCATTTTTTCACAAGCTTGTGGGTGAACACTGGACTGCTAGTTAATACTTTCTTTGTGTTTCTGTAGATGTAAATTCTCAAATAACTTACCTAATAAAAATGAACCCAAGAAATACAGGTAAAGCATTTTTCTTTTCGCTAATGATATATATTTTTAATCCAGTGTTCAATATTTCATGCCTACTCCATCTTTGAGGATTTCTAGCAATAAATCCAATGGAAACTAATCAGTCCTCCTGCCCTTTACCAAGAAGGAGATGGACATTATAAATGTCACAAAGATAAAACACTTTAATTATCTTAGACTTAAATTAATTGCTTCATCAGTGCCAACGAATTGCAATGTCTTCTATTAGGATGTAGCATCAAATTCAGATAGTAGGTTAATCTGCCAGTGTCACATCCGGCCAAAATCTCAATAATTAAAAATTAATGTGCTTCCTCTTCTACATTTCCTGCACTCTGTGTTCAATTTGGCATCACTGTATGCTTATGGGAAAAAATGCTTGATCAAGTTTGTTTGGCAAAACACGACACTGCACATTAATCTGACATCTCTGTCAATATCAAGACACTGTGTGGATGAGGCACGTCCATCTTTCAGAGTGATGTGTGCTTTGGCCTCTTGCAGAACTGAAAATATATGTGTGTGTGCTATAGACTGCATTGTAGGCAATCATCGCATTATGCTCCTGAGTGATTATGTACAAACTTTTCTCACATCCTGTTTAACATGCATTTTCATATATAAGGACTTATGAAGTATCTTATATAATCTAAACAAACGGATCAAAAGTTCGGGCTCTGTTTGTTCGTTTGTTTACCTCCGGATCTGTTTCATTTATAGACTACAGATCAAATGTGGCACAGGTTATACATATGCAGAACAAATTAAGTACATGAGAAGTTAAAAAAGTCAGATTAAGTGAGACAAGCAAAACAAAAACAAATGATACGAACAAATGTGCTCGGTGCTGACAGGGCCTTTCATTTCTGGCAGGTGCTCATACTATATCAATTGCTTATGGTGTGAGATTTTTTATTGAACTAAATGGTATGCACGAGGAACAGCTGGGGCCACTGCATCAAAATGTAATGAGTGCATAAATAAGGACAGAGATGATGATGAGAAATACACAAGCCTTCTGGATTATTACACCGCACCAATGTGGCATGGCCGGATACTGAATGTGTGTTGTAATTATGAGGGAGAAATAATTGATATTGTTACGTCCTTAAATCTTTTTGTCTAAATTCTTCCGTAAATTTGCAACCAGTGCAACTTTTGCTCAGGTGAATAACATTTTTATGCAATACAGCTGCTAAAAGAAATGATGCAATTTTGGCTCAATTCAGTGACCTTTATCACAGCGCTTTGCATTTTGAGTGGACAGGTTATTTGTCCTCCTAATTGAAAACAGCTGAACCTAATCAGCAGGTGAGGAAAAGGCTTGGTGCAAATATTGGAATGGAGTAAAGAAAGCACCATTAGATACAATAAATTCCTGAAAAATTTGCTAATATTTATCTAATCTCTCTTTTTAAGGCCATACTTTTGAAACAATGTACTTGTGTAGGTGTAACAGAGAATATACAGCACATTAAAAGACATAGTGGATATCTGTATGAAAATGGATCTTGTACAAAAGGGCAAAGAAGAAAACTGTCAAAAGTAGGATGTGCACGACTATGGCCTTTAATATTGTATGTAGCTTGAAATACATACTTGTTGTATTCACACTTTGTTTACATTTTTTCACAGTTTTTTCCAGTCTTTTCCCTCCTTTCTCCACTCTGCAATAAGACAATGTACTGGAGACATTAAAAGAGCATTATTATTCCCTCCAGAGTTTCCTCTCCTCCATATATAAAGCACAAAACAGATGTGATAAAAGTGCCAGGATTTCTTCACTTTAAACCTCTGGGAGATGGTTTTTCATATGCTTCTGAGGATACCTGATGAAGTTTACTTGGCAGTGCCTGCCTTGCTGTGGGGAAGTTTTGTATGGCTGAGGCTGGCTGCGGCCTTCGGGGGTGTCAGATTTGTAGGAATAATTATTTTAATTGACAGGGAAGTATAGTGGAAAAGGATAGGTTGTTCTCAATCTTGCTTTCACACTGACTGCAAGGCAGCACGTACCTCTATAAATTAATTTCATCAGAGAAACCCAGTAATATCTGAACGGGTGTGTCCCCAGGATATCCATCCAAGTCTTTGGAAGGACTGGAATCCACACCTTGAGTATAAAAAAAAAAATGCAGTTTGTTTAATATGGGTTGAAGACAGTACACAGTATTGAGTTTGGGAGTTCCACTTTATGATCCCTGGGGATAAAAAAGTTTAGTATCTCCAGAGAAAACTATAAAACCAGTGAGTTTGGCTCCTCTGGCACCTTCAGCAGCTCTGATAATTTGAAAATTCTGCTGCCGCTGACTAGCACAGTAACAGTCGGTGCCATTAACGGAATATGGCCATGCTGTGCCCTGCTGCAAAGCACACAAACGCCCCCCTCCATTACATACAGTTTTATAGATGCATAACAGCGCACGCACTAAACACTCCGTCCAATAGGTCTTGTGACCCACATGGTTTGCATTGTGAAATACCTGCTCGGCTCTGCAGCGCTGACAGCATTTAAAGCACTCCGGAATTTATTTCAATAAATAAGCGCTCGGGCCAAGCACCCACCATAAATATTTTTTAATAATATGCCTGGATGAAATAGTTTGGCGGGGAAACTGTGACATCAGCCTTTAAAATCAAGTTCAAGTTCAAATATATTTGCCATATTACATAAAACTGATATGAATTAGAGTGTGCAGGGACTTTTAAAAGCCATAATGTACTCCAGAATGCTGCCGTTATACAAAGTTCACAAGTTCCACATTCAAACACACACAAAAATAAATTTAAAAAAAGGACTACTGGTGACTGACAGGCTGGTATCATCCCCGATAACAAAGAGCTGAGGATGACATACAAAAGTTACATAATGTGTGATATATTATTTTTAATTCTTTGACTGACTTTCTTGCACAATTTATTAGGAAGTGTTTATATGATCAAAAGACTAGCAAAAATAATTAAATCTGATTAGCCAGACGCCTAATTTTTGAAGTGGTTTTGTACACAGCACGGTTTGAGATTAAGATAGGTAATCTGTGCAAGCAGCTCATTAACTCTAGTGGTTGTAGTCATAATGACGGGAGCAAGGGAGGAAGTTGGGTGACGTATTTAAAAGGGCAAAATAAGTCAGTGTAGGCGTAGGTGGAGGGGAATGGGTGGGTTGGACACAGATTTTTCCATCCAGGGGACAGGTGTTTGTCTTCCTGTGAAATATCAAATACAGAGTGTACAAAAAAGTAATATTCTTATTTTAACCCTAGGCTCTTTTATTTGAAGAGGGCTCTATGTATCACACAACAATTCAAAAACCACATTACTGCTGATGTAGTGACCATGTCCTTGATGAAGGCAGCTCATGTGGTATACACTTCAACATATCACCCCCATTTTACAGGCAATATATAGCACTGAGCCAGGCCACAATTGAAATTGCATGTACTTAATGGTGCAGCCTACATGCACCTTTTTTCTGCAGGGTAAGCATCTCAACCTACGGAGTCTTTGTACGAAACAAGCTATTGGTAACCATTAGCAACTAAACACCCACTTTCTGTGCATGAGCACAGCAGATAAACATAATACCAAGCAGATTAAACAAAAGCATATTATTAAGACGCAGATTTGTTTGTATTATTTGGTCATTTCCTTACATGATATCATAGCAACCACATTTTACATGAAGAAAAAATATTGAGAAAAAAGTCGAAGCATTGTGTGAAAAACCCGGCTTGCTATGAAGTTATTTTTATTAACACACATTATATACTTGTTATAGCTTGACATTTGTGAAATGCAGTCATTTCAATGTTTATATTCCTTTTTTGTGTGATGAATTTGCTGTTGAACATGAATTCCTGACATCTTTGAAGCAGTACCTCCTGAATACCGTAAGCTCTCTGAAGTTTCTGCTGCTTTGTTTCGGCTCAGGGTTGAGAGTCTTTTCTCTTACAGAAAGTGCAGCGTGCAGCAAGTGAGGAGCACATACAGCAAAAAAAAAGGTAAAGTGGAAGTCACTCTGATTGAAAAGGACTCACCTTGATTCTCGATTTCAAACTTCCCAAAGGCAGTTTTCTACCCTGAGCAAGCACATTGAAAGACTTTGAAGGACTGTTGCCTTGGTGCAGAATGGGAGTAAGGTTGACATATGTTTTACTAATGTTTCTAAGACCCTGGACAGAAGAGGCATAGCACAGTTAGTCATGCACCCTAGTTTCGGTTAGTGATACTTTTCCTGTCACTCAAAAGACAGGAACATCATTCAGGTGGTCTCTGACTGACAACATGCGACAGCTTCAAACCATCAGTGTGGAATAATAGCTAGGCTCTGTAAATGAGACCGGCACTTTCATCCTCACAACTTGACCACGACGTGAGGACAGCCAAGATGGGAGAAATTCAGCTGTTAATGCCTATTTTTAGGGCTCAAAGTGAGAACTTTTGGATTTTTTATCTCTCTTCTAGCCTTTATGTCTGCAGTCGGATGATTCAGTTAGATCCTGGCAATGGGGTCCAAACATTTGTCACAATATTTCCACGACTGAGCTCGGTGATGACGAAAAGAGCGAAAGAGAAAATGGCAGAAACAAAATGTAATCGGTGTGCCAGTGAGTTGCATTAGAGAACTACTGACAGAAGTGGTCAGAGGTAGACTTCCATCACTGATCTCACAGAAAAATGGTTTTCACAGTTGTACTCTATCATCACCAGATTGCAGCGTGCCTTTTTTTTTTTTTTTTTTTATGGAGGAGCAGAAAATCCTCTCCGCTCTCAGCTTTGGCACGTTTATGTGCAACACGTTGCTTCCGCAGCTGCACGGGGCATATCCACATTTGCCATCCATCTGCAGCTTTCAAGGAGCTCCCATTCATGTTGCTGTGAAGTGTTCATTTATATCACCATTGTCTGACGAAAGCTCAACAATTACAGGAAACAATTATAAGAAAAATGACTTAAGCGGGGGGCACAATCTCACGTTGCAACAACTGGGTGCACATGATTATGGGCTGATTTGCTCCTCGGTGGGGAGTTATGACAATTCATAATTTTGAGCTTAGAGAATTGCTGGTTTTGCAGCCCTTCCTGTTTCTGATGCTTAAACTAATTTGTTCAAATGTGTTCCAAGTAATGTGACAGCCTCAGCATTTAGCACATTGTTTTTTAGTTGAGCAAGCCTGATTAAGCAAAGAGGCTGGAAAATTGGATCTACTTTTTGCTACTTTTTGTACAAATCGGCACTGATCTAATAATACCTGAGTTATGCTAATGTGGAGGTGCTTTTAGCAGCATTTAACGCAGCCAGGATTTAGACTTAGTTCAATTTCTTTTAATATGCCACTGCTTATCAAGAAAGTCAAATTGTTGAATTTAAATAACAGTTACTGTCCCAAAAGGGAACTTGCCTCCTTTTTTAATACATTTTCTCTCATCAACAAGTTTCATTCTTGCATATTTACTTCAAACTTCAACTGAACCTACTGTGTGCTCCCATATGGAAACACTTTCTTTTCAGAAAGTGCAAAAAATTGAATCCAATATAAATTATGTTCGCACTGTGTCTATGCATATAAAATGGCACATATGGTAATTTTCCTGTTCATGTTTTTAATAATGCAGTAATTCTGTGAACAGATGATGATGCACATGCATTTTGCACTTCAGTGCCATTTTTCTCAACATATGGTGACATCATGCCAGAGCTCTGTATCATATGACAGCTGGTGATACACTTAATTTTGGAGTAAACAAAGTTTTTTGTTTTTACTCTTTCTGCAAGTTGAGTTATAATCCCTGAATATTAAAAACAGCACTGATGGGCACAAAAAGCAAAGGTATGACACATCATTGCTCTGAAATAAATTTGCATTAGGAGAAAAAAAAATTAAAAAAGGGTGAGATTGGCGTGGGATTTTTGTGCCCTGAGGTGAATTTTTCAGAAAGAAGTTCTTCTGAGGCTGCATGTAAATCCTGTATCCTTCATGAGGACTGGCAGGCACCAATGGGATCAGTACTTCATGCAAAGTTCTCGTCCAATCGCTGAACAGCATTGAGAAAACTCTAACCCCACAGCAAGCAATCCAGCTAGTGATTTATGCAGCCAGTTTTAAGGTGATGAGAAAGCAAATATTTCACTGTATGTTGAGAAAGTTTGACTGTTAACACTTTTTACTTGAACAGATGATATTTGGACAAACTAGGGTTGTTTCAAGTACACGCCAGGGTTAACTCCATCATGGCTTGGACCTCAGCCATTTGTAATTAAAGCATTTGATTGGTGGAGCTTATCAGATGCTGTGACATGACAGCCCAGGAGGACAAAGACTGTCCTTGTCCATATATATCGAGTGGCGTGTCCCAAAGGTTTGTCACTTTACCAACATGACCTTGAACTGACTGAGGTCATGGATTTAAAAGTAATGTTCACATTAAGTGTGTATGCTGCATTTCTTTTGCTCAGGCTTGAGTTTGACCTTTGCACGACGTCTGTGTAACAATGTGTAAATGAATACAGAATATTATTTTTGTATTTTTTTTAAGTAAATATTGCTCATTTCTTCTTTGCCTTCTCACCTCCAACTCCTGCTGCAGAAACAGGCGTCTCAGCTGCCCACACATGTCCACCACTTTTTCATTCACTCAGCATTTCATCTTTTTTCTTACTAGTTACAACTGCACTACTACTTCAACAGTTTGCCAAGGGTCTAGCTCTGCAGTCTGTGCCTGGAAATCAGAATTTGGACTGCACATATTTCAGGCAGAACTCCAGAAACCCTACAGTGTGTGTACATACTTAATATGAGAGCAAAGACTAGAAGGAGAGGAACTGCAACTTTATGTTAACTTTTATCAAAAGGTCTTTCTGTAGACAGAAAGAAAGTGAATTTCTGACTGGATTGTTTTATATAAACTGTACATCTCTGACCTTTTATTAATACAACATTTCTTCATCCAAATCACAGCATGTGCAGCGGAGACTCATTTTGGTACTTACATTTTCACACTACATAGGACAGTTATGACAAGCTTTTTATTTGAAATGATGTATTTCATAAAAATAAATATATTACAGTTTGATGAAAAAATAAAATTGAATTCTACCAAGGTTTATTCCAGGCCAACAAAGCAGAAATAACCTGGTTTAGTGATTTTACAAAGCAGAAATAATAACTTGGTAGACTTACCTGCATTATCAAACTGATAAGTTAGTATAAGAGCTTTTTGACACGTTTCTACCATGTCAATATACCATCTGTAAATGATGGAATAGGTTGGTTGACATTATTCCCTCAAAAAAACCTATCTGGCCATTGGAGAGTAACATCAGATGTTCTTGGCAAATGGTTAAGACTGTTGAACAGTGAACCAAAACTAATTAGTAGGGTCCTTAATAATAAAAGCTAAGTAATCTTTATATAGAGAACACTCTTCAAAACCAGTAAAGCAAAGAAATCTTTCGGCATGTTAGTTCAATTAATTCAACACTAATACAGATGAAAATTATGTGTATGATCTGTGTTTGACCCTTCTACTAACCACGTAAATGGCAATATATGTCTAAAGAGCTTCTTACGTAGATGAACAGTACAGTCGTAGATGAACAGTACAGTCGTGTTTTTTGGGGAACTTGATTCTTGCAGTGGATGTTGATTTGTCAGGTAATACATCCTCCTGAAATTCTGCATGTCTTTTTCTTCATTTGAAATTTCTTGTAGGCTTTGTAAAGCAAATTAATTAAACATTTGAAAAAAAAGGGCAGCAAGGTCAGCAAGTGTGTGTCTTTGCGAGAGAGTGTGTGTGTGTTGGTTTAGTCTCTGACTGAGCTCAGAATTCACCAGGCGTTTTTCGATTTTTTTTTTTTCTTTCTGTGGATTCCCTCCAGTCCGTCTCCTTTTTTCTCTGCAAGTCCATGAAGTTGATTCAGAGAGCACCGGAGCAAAGTCAATTGAAGAACATGGTTGGAAGCATCTTTACATCTTATCACGTCCCTCTGTTGACTTTGCATGCGATTGCACCGCCTCTTTAATTCACCTCTCGTTCTGTCTGATCATACAGCAACTCAGCACACTCTCTTTTTTTTTCATGTTCATATTTCATACATACCAGCGTTGCCTCCAGTTACATCTCCTGAGACAGTTTATCTGACTTCACTCGGATCTTCCTGGAGCTCAGAAATGGTTTCTGCAAGTTTTTTCACATGTGCAGTTGTACTCCTGAAGCCTGTAAACAGACTTTGATAGAGCAACTCACCTTTAAGGGTGACAGCTGGGACTGCTATTTTCCCCTTTTCGGGTTTTCTGAAAGTGTTTAAAACATCAGGTGATAAATTAGTTTGAGTAGATTCAGCACAGTGCTGCAAATAAGTTCACGCCCCACAACACAAAAGTTTAATCCATCATTAGTAATAATAGTGAAGTGGGGCCTATTTAATAACGGAAGAGGGTCTGTTTCTTATCAAAAGGTCGGTTGTTTGACCCCCAGTTTATCCAGTCTGCATGATTAAGTTATTTTGGGCAAAAAACTGAACCCAGACTTGCTTCTCCTGCAAGTTCCATTGATGTGTTAATGAGCACTGATGAGCATGTTGGCAATAGTAAGGCATTACATAAAAACAACCCATTTAAATCCTTTTGACCATCAAAGGCCGACATAAAAACAACCTCACATTTACCTCACATTACCTCACATTCATTCAAGTCCAAATTTCCAATAATTTTTTAATATTTCACCCCTGGTCATACAAACCGTCCGTGCAGTGGCTCCGCAGTTTAAGAAGCACTGGTATAGTTTACTTAGTTTAATTAGTTTAGATAGTTGAACAGTGGAAAGAACTCTTAAGAACCAGTTAACAACAGATTGTGAGGGCAGAGTTTGGCAGTGCAAACTACTTGAAAACAGTCATCCTGACTCAGTGAAACTTCACTTTTACTTTATGACACTTTCCTTGATAAAACTGAGTTGTTTTCACTTTCAAAGTCATGAATAATGGTTATCCAGTTGTTTGCATTATTTCTGAAGCACACAAACACACACACTACACACAACATTTTTATGGTTGAGAACTCACTGCAAAACAACCTGCAGGAAAGCCATCCTCTCATGTAGAGTTACCTTTTTTGTTATTTTTCTTTCAAAAAGAAGTTTGGACAATGCCTGAAAACATATAATTGGACTTTTTTTCTCGCTCAGGGGCCCAATTACATTCCCAAAATAGAGAACAGTGAGTTTTATGCAGGGCTAGACGCACTGAGAGGCCATCGCCTTTTTTTTTTTTTTTTTATGCGAGATGCAAGAAAAAAATTTATACGGCCATTCCCAAAGGAAATCAATATAAACACTCTATTTAAAGACACAACAGTTATGTTTGCAGTACACGTTGTGCTTGTAAAAAAAGAAAAGAGTAGAATGAGTGTTTTGAGGCTAATTCTGCCTCCCAAGAGGAGCTGTTGGCAAATGTGTTCTGTCCTGACGTATCAATACCCCAGTGATCAGGACGAGATGGAAGAGTTTTGATGAACCATATAATGCTAACAATGTAACACAGTTTAAAATATGTCAGTCATGATTGCAAACATAGAATAGATTTTTGATAAATAGTTATTAAAAAAAAAAGAATTTGGACATAGAAAAATAACAAAAAAAGTAAATATATTTTAATAATTATGTTAAAAAAATAATGACTTCCTGAACGGAGTACTCAGTAACTTTGTGCGGCAGCCATCTTCTGGTGTGCAGAGTGTGATGGTCGTGATTCAAGGAACTGCTCTGTCATTTGTAATTCTGTGGTCGAGATGTTGACAGCCAGTGCCTGAAGGTAAAATACGAGCCTGCCATGCAGCTCACGTAGCTGTTCCACTTGCAGCTCCTGATTCTCTGTAGGGAGATAGTAATACTGAAATGCTGTTTTTTTTATGTGTGTGTGTGTGTGTGTGTGTGTTGATGTGTGTACAAGGATAGACAGATCTAACTGGTGAAGTAGCTTAGCTAGTGTACTGCTCAGGGACATCATTGTGAACAGATACATAACCTATGAACATGTCCAAGCGTGACCTCAGTTACCAAGCAACGGGTACAATTGAATTGATTACTCTCTTCCCTTAAGCCTAAAACAGAGCTGGCATTTTCAGAGCTCCCACATCTATTTTTATTTGTCAAAAGGATGCTCTTCTCTAACTTTTGAGACTGGAAAATTTTCTTTATGTGCAAACGTGTTTTACCAACACACCATGGTAATGTAATAAAAAAAAAACAAAAAGGGAACAGGCAATAGTT
This sequence comes from Acanthurus leucopareius, assembly GCA_029814765.1. Taxonomy (NCBI): domain Eukaryota; kingdom Metazoa; phylum Chordata; class Actinopteri; order Acanthuriformes; family Acanthuridae; genus Acanthurus; species Acanthurus leucopareius. The sequence goes on from JAQMCX010000027.1 coordinate 6,336,392, forward strand.
TGACAGTGAAATATGACATGAAGTCTTGGGGCTGCAGGTGGGTGGTACATTTGTCTCTTACCACAGTATCTGACCCGTGCAGCAGTAACCATTAATTACAAGTGCTTTACAGTCTATAAAGATGAGCATCTTTTTCTGTAGCAGTAACAAAAACCATCCTGATTTCTGTTGTGTATAATATAAAGAAACGAAAAAAAAACATAATGCCTCTATTGCCTAATTGTGCTGTTGTGACTGTACTTGTTGCCAGTTTGGTGGATTGTCACAAAACCCTTTTGTTGTTGAGAAACATAACTAACAATACATCTTACTCACAAATGCAAGACGTAGTTTGCATTACATTTTGAAAAGTTCTTTAAAAATAATGTGGATTTTCATAAAGGTAACAAAAAGCACACAGTAGGAGAATCTGAATAGTATGAAAACAAAAGGAGAAAATGGAAATGTGCAAAAATTGAAGGCACATTTTCAGGTGTTTTATGCAAAATAGGTGAGGATGCATTTTCCTTGTTTTTTAGGTGTTTGATATTTTAGCGACTTGCTGAGCTGGAGAATCATAATAGGTCAGTTGTAATCCAGTAATGCATGCATCTTTGGTGTCAAAACCGTCTTTTGCATATTCCAACAAAAGCCTATTAAGTGTGATATACCTGAGTGCTGTGCCATTTTCTGCACTTAAAGAAAGGATGCCATCACTATAAAAGGGATAGCATCAGTAACTGTTTGAATGTATAAACAAGCTATATTAATGTGATTTTGAGAAGCGAACAATGATGATCTTTTCTTAAAAGTAGTGAAGAACTTCTTTATGTGAAGATGCTCTGCAGTACTTTAACCATGTCTACATGAGGTGCATTTCAGGTGCACTATGATCCTATAACAAAGATGATGTTACTCCTCTAGCCTTAGAAAAATAGTATTTTAAACCCAAATTGCAATGTTTCTGTAACCTTAATATGGTGCTGCATGCTTATTTTAACCCAGACTGTGATTTTTCCCCTAAAAATGATTTGTTTTTGTGCCAGCACCTACTCAAACCACAACAACAGCCTTGTTACCTGTTTTGTTCCCCTTTTTTTTCTTTATTTTTTATCCTTGAGAGACTATTTTATCAGTCTGATTATAGAGGCATCAGATTAGAAAATACTTCCTCTGGTAGAGCTTGTATAGCAAAACGACAAACTAACTTTAAATGTGGATGACCTGTTGGATCTGTTGGTTTGTTGTTTCCTGTCATTTTAATCATGACCACAATCTGTCTTCGAGCTTAACCAAGCAGTTTTAAGTGCCTAACTTTATCTTAACATTATGTAACATAACACCTATACATAAACAACATACCCAAATAATCTTAAGAAGTCACACAAACTCCATGTGTTCATTCATTTTAATTTTGTTTTTACATTAAATTAAATATATTAGAGTAAATTTCACAGCAAGTACACTGTTTTGTTTTTTTTTAATTATGGCATGAGAGCAGAGAAAGGATTCATACAGATATCTATCATCCGTATCATCATGCATGCTCTTCACCGCCCTTCCTTTCCAGTTTATTAAGACGATATGAACACCATCTGAAGTGAGCAGGTACGGTACGTATCCATCTGTGGTCTCTAATTGTAGTAAAATATGTTGTCTGTTTACTGCTGCAAATAGGATTTTTGTTACTTCATTGTGATTCCAAGTAACTGTCACAACATCTTGTACAGAGAACATTTTGATCACCAAACTGTCAGTGTGTTGTGAAACGTGGATTTTAAAATTGATTTCATTTGCATTTGGTGCAACTTTTTGGACTGCTCATTCGCCAAACTTGAAACTCTGAACGTCCGCAATGAGAATATAAGACTTCTCTCAGGGGAAGATGCTCTGAACTCTCTGTTCCATTACCAAACCATCCATGCGTCACGGTGGGAGAGCACTGCTTTTAAAAGAGGATGAGAGGAGCCTGTTCTGAAAGGCAGACTGACCCTAGCTCCTCGCTCTGGGAGCCACCGGACCCTGAAAACAGCAAGCCACAAAGTACTTCAGATTCATAGAGACTGTTTAACATACAGGTCAATTTAAACCGGGTTTGTTTATTTGTACCTGGACCACGTTCGACTGTCCTGATTTCCCCCTGCTGCTCTGCTTTCACTGTTCTTTTAGTGTTGTTCAATTGGTGTTACATTCACACTCTCATCATTAAAGTTCAGCTAAACAATTTTAATTAAATTCAGCTTTATAAAACTGCCTGCAAACATTTCCAGATGGGTTATTCCTCTTTTTTAATATGTACATTATGAAGAAATACCTTCTTTTACTCCTCTGATTAACATTTGGCCAACATTTATTGGCTACTAGCTGACAGTTTTGTGTTTATCTTAATGATGCTACAACAAGTTAATCGGGTTTCACTGCTATTTCATAGAATAAATGTCACATATAAGAAGCAAAGCATGAATTTACTTCTCTAAAATGAATGTGGCTCCAAACCATTCCTAAATATAATCCACTAGGTGTAATACCATGGTCTCCTTTTCCATCTTGAACATATTAAGTAAATGTTACTGTAATATATAAAAATGTCATGCAGACTGTGAGACCTCTTCTAAATGCTCAATTTAAATTTGCAGCCAAGACAAATTAAATACATGAATTAAAATGGAAAGTTAAATTAAGTTTGATTAAGTTTGAGTTTAATTGTATACTCTGACTTTATATCCATAATGACTGAGTTGTAGTCATATTGATAAATGTGAACAGTCGTGAAACTTGAAACTTAAATTGAACTTAGACTCAATATTAATGACTTGAAAAATAATTTGGAATTCAGACCTTGTGGATTTATCAGCTCTTAAATGAGACTGACATGAAACACTTTAAAGTTTGAACATACTGATGCTGGTGAGACAGTAAAGACTTGGAATTAGAAAATGTGTGCACACAAGAATAATGTATTATCAAATGTAATGAGACTAAAACAGCAATCAGACATTATCATCAAATCTGTGTACAAGATAATGTCATAACTGCCTATCTACAATAGTTTTATAATCAAAAATGTATGTATGCTCTGACTGGGCTCTATTTAATTGACTCTACGGCCCGAAATATCAACACAAACAAAAACATTCAATGTTGAAAGTGTTGACATGAAAAGAAAAGTGTACATCATCACGTAAAAGCAATCACCTGACCATCTTCAAAAAGCTGACCTGTGATGAACAGAATCCAGTGACTCGTGTTCTGAAAGACAAGCTTCAGCCAAAGGAAAGTGTGTAGGACTGGCTGAAAGTGATGCAACTGGGAGGTAAGCATGAAATAAAAAATAAATAAATAGATAAAACTTTCTATTAAGTATATTTGATAGCAGGTGATAAACAAATCACTAAAATAATAATGTAATCTTGGGACTAAAAGCAATTTTTGAATGTGAAATGGCGGCTCATCATTTATTGTTAGTTTTTCCCTCTCGAGATGTCTGTGAAATTGCTGTTTTCAAATAATAAAAAAAGAAGCTTATTTTTGTGCAAGCAAAAGCCGCAATTTTAGTACACAACACACACTAAAAAGATAAGCGCTATATGCAGTTAGAGACAAAATATGTGTTACGATCACAAGTTGCTGAATTGCTCAGGAATTTCACCTAATTAAATCAAGACTTTACTATCTAAAGGGATATGCATGCCCTGCATTTGTAAAACAGCCAATAGACTAACCCTTATGATAACGCTCTTACTTTAAAATGACCTGATTGGCCAAACTCTAATGTCATGGGATACATTTTCTTAAGTCTAAAAACAGAGGCAAGAAGTTCTATCAGGGAACTTGAATTACAATATGCTGGAAGATTATTAGGGATGTTTTGCTCAAGGACACCATAAATGAACTGCCTACCCCAGCTTTAAGTGGGTAAAAACCATCCTTCACTGCCCCTGTGCAGAGAGGGGGAAGCTGAAGCTGTCCTTTTATCTAATGCTGACATGTTTATTTTGTCCAGGGAAGGAGTTTTCATTCCCTGTGACAAGAAGCCTGATCAAGCAGATGTCTTGATGCATTAGGAGTGGCTCTCTTAATTTGGCTATCTAGCAGACTTTGTCAAAGATGCAAACAAGATGTGCAGAACAATGCAAGGTAGACACACAGATAGCATAAACCAGCACAAATGAAACTTCTGTCCCATGTAGAATCACTGATTTTTAGGTCAGGTCAAGCTAATAGCATGGTCTGTTCCTGATATAAAGAGAAGGGAAAAAAAAGTCATAAAAAGCAGTCTTCTCTGCTAAACACTTCATTGTGTTGTCTGGAGGAAGACCGGGAATCATGCTGAAGTCACAGTAGTGACTCCTACTGGTTGGATGTAGCACTTGTGTGCAGTAAGCTGGGACATGATGGATGACAGTAATGACACTTAAACACACTTGGAACTTTTTCACTGACAGATGAAAAGACATACAATTAAATAAAAGATAATGGTGTAAAAAAATGCAGTGCTTTGCAAAAGTGTCACCTAATAATTATGAGCTGTAAAACCATCTTCATTTGTTTTATTATTAGCAAAAGTTTTGACAGACTTTATATCTAATTTAATCCTTTCTTTTAATTTTAATTATATTTGTGAAAAAATATTAAAAGGATTTTTTTCCCACACGTACTAAATTAATAGCAGATAAGTGATCATGAAATTAAAATGTGAAAATGTGTTTTCACTCAAAACTGTTGATTGCACTGTGTTTAACATAGATAATTGGCTACAATTATGAAAGTGTTAGCTCAAATTAAACACTCTGATTTGGTTGTTTGTATTGTTATAATAGCTGTATATAACAAAGATGATCTCTAATACCTCTACACAATGCTGTATCACTGATGTTTCCCTTCTACTCTGCAACACAGTAAAACACTCACTGCTGCAGGTACGAATTTATCATTTTGACTGTTTCAACTGCTTCAAAATAAAAAGATTTATAATCAAGTCTGGCTCCCATGGTCGCCGAACTATAGAGGAGTGGACTGAGCAGTGACTATACAGTAGGTGTCTTCTGTTGTCCAGATAGCAGCTCAGACAGAGCAACTAATGATTGTCTCTTGGTGTGTGTATTTTGTTACATATTTGTATTAAGATCTGAATTCTATTTATTTTTGTTACAAAAGTAAAAAAATGTCTGCTTAATTATTCGTGCCCTGGCTCATGGCTCAACTCTTAAAAATAAATTATTTAGCAATGTAAATACCTGAAATATGTGCAGACAAGCCAAAACACACAGCCATTAATACATACAGTTGGAACAACAGGAGGGGTTAGAATGACTCTATTGATTAGAGGAAGAAGTGAAGTGGGACACCATATTGCAGGGAGTCTCCCTTGACTGTTTATTTTAATTAACTTTAATTAATAAATTTATTTATTAGGGGGGGTAATTCTTGTCTGAATGGGAACACACAGTGAGCAACAGTGAAATAATTGAAACTCTCTTCTAAGCTTAACAAGACAAGACTACAAATACAAACAGGGCTGACAAAGACAGGAGCCTGACAATTTCACTGTATTGCCCCTATACAGTTTACTGTAGGTTTTGAAGATTAATGGCAGCTCCAGCATCAGTACTAGGCGTAAGGTCAACAGTTTTTCTTTGCTTTGAAAAATCCCATTTTATAAGACATTTTTACAGTTGACTTAAGAAAACTGTATGTGTATTTTTGTACTGTATTTTTTTTTTTTGCCTGTTTGTTGTAATCTGCAGTTAAATGCTTATCTCTCCCCACTCTGGGACACTTTTATGGCCCAACATATTTTCCACCATAGCTTTTGATCTAGATGGATTAGCTTTTGAGAAATCCCAGTGCCTGCTGAATCCCAATGCCAACACTGTGTTTCAACATGGCACAGCATAGTTCTGTACTTGCTATTACTAGCTCATGCTTTACTTGCTCTCAGGGCTTTGTTGAGATTTCCCAGCATGCATTGCCAGAAATAAACATGAAAATAACATTCACAAGAGAAGTCACAGAAGAAGAGACAGATAAGTTTGGTTTAATGGGCTGCGCCCTTTAATATTTTGACACTAAATAAATATAAAGGTCAAGTATGTAGGATTTAGTGACATCTAGCGGTTGGATTGCAGATTGCAGACAACTGAAAATCCCCATTTGCAATCTCCAATTTATAGCCATTAACCTGAGAAAATATAATATAAATTTTCTAATATATTAAAACAAAAATAAAACACCTATTGTCAATTTCCTTAGTTAAGATGTAACCTTGCCGCCTCCAACACCACAATTAGGGTTGTGTGTGTACAAATCTTTGACAGCAGGGAGGTCTGAGGCCTCTTGGCCCCAGCAGCAGCAAGCTGTTCAAGTGCTTTGTGTGATGTTTTAAAATAGCTGACAATGCATGCAAATCATCTTGAGTGTCTGGGATGTTAATGCACCTGAATCACCAGAGAGCAGTATCCTGCCAGGCTGAACTTTAACCAGTGCTATACCTGTAATCACAGGGTTTACTCCCTCGCTGTCTCATTGGAGAGAAATTAAATGCCTTGTGGGGCCCCAGCAGTCAGATTGAATGTTTGTGTTGTTACCACTGAACACACACTGTCAATCATGACAGATTGCCCAAGGTGGAAGGGCAGATTAGGAGACACTTCACGGGTTTAAATCAGCTTCTTGTCAGAAACCAGGCACCTGTGAATTAGTGTGGAGCTTTTTAATGTGTTTCTTAAGCCTTTTATTTAAAAGTGTCTTAAACCTTGATTAGCAAACTTTCCACAGGGAGGATGGTTGTAATTATAAGCAGTATCTGATTGTTACTAAAAATACCCAAAGTATCTCCTTCTGCATGTAATGGGCACTTATGGGACTGAAACATATTCGAGTAGAAAAATCTTACAGTTTTAGCAATTTTTTGCAATTCTCAATAAAATTTGCTCTAGTCACCTTCTGAGCAACAAGATGCAAAGAAGTGCAGCTATAGCTTGTAATATGTATTAAATTGATTGAAGTTTGATGTTAGCATGCTGAGTGGAGACATTTTTCTTTTGCCCTTTTCTATCAAGCTCCAGTCAATATCACCTTGGGGGGATGCAGGAAAGTGGAGGTGGGTTATATGAAGAATTTGGTTGATATATGACCGGCCTGCATCATTTGTGACTGCCTTATCGCTCAATCACTCAGCAAGATGGAGATGCACGGGCAGACTGTGTCAGTGACCCCAACCTCTACCTAAGTCAGAAGCAGGTAATCTTAGCCACTTTTTATTTGCTGTCCAATGTAGTTCACATAACGTAATGAGACTGCTCTATTTTAATATGTCCTCTATGCTGCAACTGCAAATAATGACCCATATGGTTTAAAATAGGTGAGCACGCTCAAAATCCACTGTATCTAAGGAGGGTTTTCATCTTGAAGCAGCCGTAGTTGTTCTGCTTTTACATTCCGAAATTCCCATCACAAAATCTTGTTAAGAAAGATATAGATTGCCTCTCTATTCATGACCTCAAATCATCTGCAAACTATAGCTGCAACAGTGTGTAAAAGTGATTGAGGTTGTGGGTTTAACTGATGCAGTCTCTGCATGTCAAACTTAATTCCAAAGTGTATGCCAATCAGATGCACCCAGCCTTATTCCTAATGCAGTTTTGACCCCTCCAATAGATATATCTCTGTGTGTGTGTGTCTAAGCAATTTTGCAGCCTCCTCAGTATTTTTTCGTCCATAATTGCCTCCTGTCAAAATGTCTGAGTGAGCTGATTGCAGGAAATAGGACAGGACATGCATGCCCCTCATTAACCCATCAGTTGGTGCAGCAGATGTGGCAGATTGAAAGACAGGGTAACACGGGCAGATATCACCTCTGTAGCTGATGTTTAGGGTTTTCTTTTTCCTCCCAGGCTGTTATTATATCTAAATGTATGTGCCAGGAGTGTGCTGAAATAATACTTTGCTTAATTAGTGTGTTATGGCAGCTGTGGTAAATCTCCTTGAGCCTAAAGCACAGTTGACTATAATAATAGGTGTAAGGATGATATAATGTTTTTTTCATGTGTTGCACTTAAACATGAGCAACACTTGCTTTTGGAAATCAAACATTTCGTTTTAGGACCTTTTTATTGAAACAAATAGAACAATCCTGGGGAGACAAATGGGTCAGAACATATCCCAGCATACTTTGGATGAGAGATGAGTTACATCCTGGGCTGCTAGCTTTTTTGACATATGGAAAATGAAGAGAAATTACGTGTATTGTAAAATGTATCCATGAGTATATCTTTGTTAGTCTCCAATTCATCTTCAACTTGCATGTTTCCATTTGGACATTGGAGGAAAACTAGTTAATGCATGGATAATGCATTCATTTCATGTAGAAAATTTCCAATCCGGTCTTCAGATTATAACCCAGGATCCTCTTGCTGTGTGGTTGGAATTCTGACCAATGAGCCACTTCTCATGTCCAGATTTAAATGCAAACGGTTCTGCACATGGAGGGTGCTCTCTAAATGAATCCAAGCAGTATATGAGATTCTCAGGGAGCACATTAAAACTAATAGGTATATACAGAGGAGGACCCAGAGGGTACATATCACCGAGATGTGAGACATACATATTGCACGAGGCAGGAGATGCCATTGCAAGTATGGTAATAAGACAGTTGAACAGGAGGTGGAGGCGAGAGAAATCAGCACGTACGCTACAGCAGGAGTAAGCAGCAAAAACTGGTAGAGGCAGCATAAATGATCAGAAGAGTGAGAGTGTATGCTTGTTAGATTATTAAGGCTATCACACTGACTTGTTTGAATGTGACCTGTGATTGTAAGAGTCAGCAAATGCTTATCAGCTAATGGCGTGCGCGGTATCAGTGCGCAGCCTGAACTCGCACAATTTCAGTCAGACACGTCAAAGGATGTGGAACCATTTATGCTCCAAATGACACACGATTGCACTCGACATTAGGGGCTTTGTACTTCTGTGTCAACCTTGAAAGATACAAAGCAGCATGTGGGAATGTAAAGAAAGCCACAGAAAAACCCTTAAATCAAGGTACCGAAGCTCTTTTAAGCCTTAAGTTATCAGACGAAACAACCCAAAGCAACAGAACCAATTAATACTCTGCTAATCATAATAAAATAATGATGCAAAGTGTATTGATTAATGAATATAAGCACATATAAGACAATTATATAGCATTTCAGCAAGACTGTACAGTGAGTATATTTCCTATTAGTGGGCAGATGAATCAGCCAATCAAAGTTAAAGTCAGCCAGTAAGCTGACTTTAAAGGTCCAAACCACATTTTTTTTAGAGGCTGACAATCTAAAAGCATACAGAAAGAAATCAAATTAATGTATAGTATCAATTATTACTGTATGATAAATATTAAAGATAAAAATGAATTTTAAATATATTATTAATAGACTCAAGTTTAATCAGCAGTAATAAATATGATATTAATACCCCCTCAGCTGAATCAGCAATATTCTGCCTGACTGAAGCGGCTTAGGTCTCTAATTGCTATTCAAAGTGAAATCATTTTACAGTCATACTCCAAAGCCTTTTCCAAACACACCCATTCACTTCTGCAACCAGCAGCCTTTTGGCCCTACAAGGGCTTTTTGGCCTGCGTAAAGGCCAAAAAAAAAATCTCAGTTTGCAGTTAAACATTGCCAACTAGGCTTTGGATGACCTCCTCCTTTAGCTTGACAGCCTCCTTCACTGCTGCTGTCCATGCCGGAGGGTTGGAACACTTTTCAAAAGTCACCAGCCTTTGCAGACAAACGGAGAAACTTTGTTTCAAGGTGAAAGTTTAAATAATTTTGGATGGGAAAATTCTCACCAAATACACAATGCAAATACAGTAACATGCTTTTTTTTTTTTTTTAAACCATCTGATGCAATTTTTTTTTTTTTTTACCAGGTGGTGATCAGTTGACAGCTCAGCCCCTCACTTCACCCAGCACATAACACCTCAAGCTTAATGAGACAGCTACAAAGTCAGTCATTGATCTTTGGCCCAAAGTGCTCTCCTCCTGCCAAATGAACTCATTTGAGAGTTGGGCAGAGTGGCACAGCTGATTCTGTGTTTGTGCAAATCAGTGACACACTGTGATTTTGTAGCACATTTTGGCAAGACACTTCATCTGCATTATTGCCTTCTCTGAGCACGTATCACGAGTGCAACAAACTGTTTCTGTGGCGGCACTTACAGTGAGAACAAACAGTGCTGCTGGGGTCACGGTGCATCCACTAAGCGTTTCGATTTTTTGTACTCAAAGTTTGAGTAATTTTTTGTTTGGATTGCTGTGGCTCCCACACGCATGAGCTCCTGAGTTTTTGTGACCCCACAACTCATCCACAGTGAGTAAGACAACTTTGCAGCTCATTTTAGACTGTGATTTAAAACCAGGGTCATACAGACAATTAACAACAAGTTTATGATAAATATAGCCATTATAAATTTATATCATATTTATGCTGACATTATTAGTACTTGTATCCTCATCAGTAGTGCAATGTCAAAGGCAGGAGCAATGTCAGTGACTAAGGAGGATAAACCTGTTGTGTTCATTGTAAATTACTGGAGATTAATGTGCACAAAAAACACTCAAAGCATTTGATAGTAATCCTGCGCTGCAAAATCATCCGGTATATTAACAAAAATATAGAGAGGAGGCTGATTATGTTTGCACTACAGGGTTGCTGCAATTTTTTAATGCATTTTGTGTATTTTAAATAAATAGAATTGTTATTGGGACTTCAGTATTATGGCATTAGACGCATGGGTTGGCAGTAGGGCCTTTTTATCATCCGATGTAATTGAACAGCAACCATTAAAGTGGACCACTGAACTGTACAAATCAAATTATTATCATTAAAATATTTTTTAAAACTGAGACTCCTATGGTACACAACAGAGTTAATTAGGCTAAATAAAATGGGTGTCTAATTATGCCACAGTTTTAAAGACAGAAACAAACTGCAGTATATTAATGTGCCAGTGATAAATCTCTTTTTTTTGACAAAATTATGTGATTTCTTTAATATTAGGATAAAAATGTTGAAAAATATGACATGTAAGTGTAACAACACATAATTAAGTATGGAGGTCGCATAGACCTTTCCTCCACACAGTAGCAGTTAGCCAGACACTTTCTCAGACTTGTATACATGAACACACACTGATATACCAGAGGGAGAAAGATACTCTCCCAGTCTTGTTAGAGTCGACTCCAGACGCTTTGTTATGAAATTAGTCAGACGTTGCGGGCTTAAAAAGCCAACACACACAAAAAACAAGGCCCCTCAGATGCATGAGCCAGCTCCAATCATTCACCTCAAAGAGCCAGCTTGTTTGTGAGCAAACATGAGCAATATGAGGTCTAAATACTGTGAGGTTGAGAGTCGTGTTGCACATGATGTCACAGGTTATCACAAAGGATTCCTGTTTTTATCCTGCTACATATTTTTTTTTTTTTTAATTTCTCTCAAGCAAGTTGTATAATATATCATTGTTCATTATACAGACACATAAGAGCTCTAGATTTTAAATATTTACCTCAATTAAAATACAGCCTGGTGCTGAGAATGGATATTTATGTGTTGAAGCAGGGAATCAATATGCTACAGTATTCCATTTCACAAATCCCTTCTCACCTCTACTGAGCAGATGGCTTGTAAAAGGAAAAAAAAAAGTATGCCAACCAGTAATCATATGTGCAATAAATGGTGCTGGTTATGTTCCTGTGGAGTGACTACAGATGGTGTGGTGATAGTCTTGCCTCAGAGTGCATGTGCAAATTTTTTGACACACCCTTTATACGACCCCAATGGGGACTTTTAGCACAGACCATGTCACTTCCTATTTCCAAGGCAACTATTTAAAAGAGCAGTAAATCAGACTGAAAATGACTTTTATAGACATCTTATTTCATTGGTCTTTACCAGGCCAGATGCTATCAAGTAAGACGGGCTAATTAGCTTTGGTTTGTATCTAAAACACAAATAAAATTGTAATAATACATGTGGGTTTTTTGTGTTCACTGAACAATAAGTGCAAAAAGAGTTTAAAAGATCCAAAATAATAGTATAGGTCAAGAATTTTATGTCCCTTTTACATACTTTTATATTTCAAGATATATAAGCCCTAAAATGGTGCTTAAGCTGCATCATACTTGTGTTTTGACTAATGCTTCTCTTTTATTTAAATATGTGAAGTATTCTGAGTTGCACTTACTGCAATATGTTGTCATCTCCGGAGGAGAATCAAATCGTCACCTCCGGAGGAGAATCAAGTCATCACCTTCGGAAGAAAATAACGTCGTCACCTCCGGAGGAGAATCACGTCGTCACTTCTTAAAAGAAGTAAAGAAGGAAAAAAGTGTCTCTGTAGCAGCAGGAAAACGAAAAAACAAAAGAGAGGGTAGATGCATGCAGACATAAGATCATACTGAATAATGTATCAGTTCACACGGTCTGTTTCCTTTCTTGCTGTGTTCTATGATTCTGAATGTGTTTTTTGGCTCAGAGTAAAATTAGGTGAATGAAGGAGGCTGACTCAAGAAGGCTTTTGTGCATTCAGAATAAGACAGCAAACAATCACCATCTCTCACAGTTGGAAAAAACAAAAAAACATTTGTGTTGAATTATGGAAGACAAAGAACTCTAAAAGTTGAAAGTTAGCTTAGTTGTGTTTTGTTGTAAATGAATAGGTTGGTTTCCAGGCCCAGTTTTCTGTAAATGTTGCCATTACTCAACATAAATCATAATCAAAGTTAGACACAATGACCTACCAACCACTTCCCTAAATGAAACATTAGCATTTATTTATTAAAAACAGCGTGCAGAGCCTTTCTGGAAAGTGAAAATAAATTGAGTATAGCCTAAGTTTAGGCAGCACGTTTAGGTTGCACTTGCATTAGCTGATTAATAATGATAATAAACTTTATTTATATCGCACTTTTCCAAAGTTACAAAGTGCTTTGTAAAGTTGAACCACAATTAAAGGCTAAAGGACTTTATCACTGACTGCTTTTCCAACAGTTAGCTAGTTATGTCCCATCATATATATGCTAGTGCACAACATGCTAACTGATGCTAATGCCCTTTGCTTCCTCTATTGCCTCATTTTAGGCAGCATGCAAAAAAAGTTCTGTAATGATGACTGTACTAGGATCATGTGCACATGTGTGTTTAATTAGGGGTGAGCATCATTGACTGTAAAAGGATAGATGACATGACATTTCTTCCTAATGGTGCATGTGCAAGTGTACTTTTTTTCTGGTTAGGTAATTAAGGTGAAACTTAATGATTAACAGATAACCTTTAATTGCAACTCACTTTTGTGACTGTATGGGCGAAACCCTAATTCTGTGGATTCATGTCCATCAGACTCCCATCACTAGTGCAAGATGACAGCATCTACATCAGGGATGTATTTTTTCCTCCTTTTGTACAGTGGGTGGATGTGGAGACACTTCATCCATCTTTTTTTGCCATCATTGAATTCTGCTAGAGGAACTGTCTTTGCCCTTCTGTTTCTCTGTGAGCCCCCACAAAGAGCAGAGCCTTTTCCATCAAATCTAACAATATTCAGACTAACAACTTGCTATAAATTGCCAATTCCTTGACATAAATGTCTCTGCCTGAACTAGATTAAGCAACTCTTTGCTTCTTAAACACGCAGCTGTTGTGATCAGGGACAATACATCACAGTCTAATTTTTCCTTCACTAATATTACTCTGCACTGCTGAGTGGGTGAATGCGTGTTCTTGTCAGCTGCTTCCTATGGAAAAAGCTGCATGATAGCAAGGTGAACAAGAGGGCGTAAAGAATTGCTGCCTGTGACTCTGTAGCCCTTCACATCATCACCATCTGGTGCTGTTTGCTATGCTATGGAAATCTACGGACTGCCCTCCCACAACTGCTACCGCCTGATGCACCCAATTTAGTTTCACTGCTGTCTGTACAATACTGCACGTCTTAAGATGCGGACATAAGTCTCCGCTCAATATGCCGCAGTGGCAACAGGAACTGCTGCATGTCGATTAAGGGTAAGACCTTGATCCATTCATTTTTATCCAGCCCAATACAGCTGTGTTGTCTAATACTAGAGGTTGTGACTGTCCATGTCAGACCTGATTTGCGGTTTATCCCTCACAGACTTACAGGTTGTCTCAGACACAATGATACTTTTTTTTTTTTTTAATATTGATAGGGCACCAAACAATCAGTGTGAACATGATATCCACGAAATCCTTTGTCATCTGACACATCACAGTGTGTGCCTGACAGCCACAAGTAGGTGATACAAAAGAAAAACACAGGAAGGAAGGAGACTGTGTCAGTCACGTTTCTTACCCTGCTGAATTTGAAATTAGGAACTTAACAGCTTTTAAGATAAACAGGAAATGTGTGTAACGTCTGTGGGTAAAAATAGTATTGTGCTTGTGTCTCAGCATCTGAGAGGATGTCAATTATCTGCAGAGTCTGTGGGTCTGGTCCAGCCAAGGACCTTTGCCCCTCTTTGTCCTCCTCTCTTTTCTCATGTTAAAACACACCAGCAGCATCCTCCAAACTCTTAAAACTTCTGCAGTACTTCTAGACAGGTCACCATCTTGTTTACAGCTCAATCCTTGATCCAGGACCAATGATGTTCTTGCTATCAGTTTAGATTTAGCTTCTGTTTTGTTAGCTTTATTCAATTAGCGCTTCCTTGTATGCTTGATTATACCTTTTGAAATGAATCTTTAGGGAAATACAATATTTCTTTGTTTTATATCAGCTGTCTGCTGAGACTGATGACACTGCCTGCTAATCCGTTTCATTGTTGTTGCCCGTGGCGGTGAGATTTGAGATGCTCCAGTGCTACAAACTGATAAGGAATGATAAGCAGGGGTCTTCAGTTCACAGTGATTGGACTGCTACTTTTTAATGGACCCTTTTTCCACTCAATGCCTTTGTGTATCATCAAGTGCCCAATACACATACATAGCTTTCAGACAGGATGCGTTAGCCGACGCTGCTGTTTTCAATAGAGACGCAGCAGGAACCTTGCTGCTAAAGGACTGATTTTACTGCTATCAGCGCTCCGTAAATGATACACCTCTTTAGTATCAGAGAATAGACATCTATGCAGAGAAACAGTATTGAAACAGCATCACCTTCAAAATTTGATCATCTAGTTTGGGAAGAAACAACCTTTTATGATATTGCTTATGTCAAGCAAGTCACTATGCTCATTATCTCCCCTAATTTTCGAACCCTGTCTCCTGAAAATAACAGTGTTTTTTATTTTAAATTCATCTATCTATCTGCATGAAGGGATTATAATATGGTGAATAGCAGCAGACTGTGGTGTGTACAGCTTGGTAGGACCACAGGTGGCCAGGAAGCGCAGTGGCAGCGTTGCACCCTGCTGACTTTAAGTACAAAACATCAGTGTCGCCAGACTGCCGTCGTAGTGGCAACTGCACTCTGTCTGTAAGATCCTTTACTCGTATGAACTCAAAGAAGTGAACCTGGGAAGATGGTTTCCATTTATATTTTTCATTTCTGTAAATTAAGGAGCACACAGAACATCATTTATAAGTGCTAAGTCAAAGAGTTGACTCATCGCTTTTAACTAAGTGTTTGGGAGTCCACAGCCATTTAGACCTTTTTTACTCGTTAAAGTAAATGAAGGCTGCTGCAATTGCATGTGACTCTTCATGGAAGCCATCATAGTTACATGAACTAAAGCATGAATTAGTGCGAAACTGCAGAGACACACATCAGGATGGTAATGTAAGTAAATGATAGGTGCTGCAGGCTCTTTCCTCTTCAGAGATGGCTGTTAACGTCGACAATGACACACAATCTCCTCTTCACATCTCTTTCAAAATCTTTCATCATCACCTGTCGTACGTGTTTTCCTCACACTGCCTGAGGGAAGATGATATAGTATGTTGTGAGCTCCAGCCTAAACAAGAGCACCAGGGACTGCGCCCACTCCTGCACTCCTATCCGGTAGGGGGGAAGTGTGGGAGGATCGATACTGGATCAATACTCTCTGGATAATTTGACAAGTGCTTTCAACTCGGTGCCCCAACCTGCGCTTTGTATCTTGATTACTGATTAAGTGGATGACCCCAGGATCTGACCTGCAGTGGAAGGATTGAGCGGCAACTTAGACTACAGACTAAAGCACTTGTAAGCCTGGCAATTGCCCTATTATCTCCTCATCTTTCACTCCCTGTGATTTCTTCATCTCCATTGGTTAAGAATATTGCAGACGGGGAAAATCGCATTTCCAACATAGATCTGCTAGGTTAGTAATTGGGCACTGACCAGGCACACTGGGAGCACTGCTTTCTGCCTCATCAGTGACATTTTAGTCGTAAAATACAACTTATATTTGTTTGTTGTCAACTGAAGGTAGTCTGGTATACAGCTAGTGAAGACATGGATCAATTTGAGCCAGTGGAAGTGAAAATATATACATAAATCACTTCAAAGATACAGTTATGTGAAATGATAACCACAACTCCCTCTTATGAAGTATGACATTCAATATCCTGATGAAATGGAAGTTTATACTTTTAAATCAAGGATGTGCAAGGAGTCCAAGACTTCAGGTACCACAAGTGATGATTAAATAGATTTTATAGATTAAATGGGCCCATTGGAATACAATCCAATAGAACATTGGATCAGAGAAACCACTCTGAGACAATTAAACAAGGATCACTGTGTGGCTAACATAAGCTGCATCAACTCAGGATATTTCAACTTTTGTGACAAGTGTTATAAGTTCAGTATTCCTCTGTGGTATTCAGCTGTTTGTCTTATTTAAGTGAGCAACATAACATTAAATTTAAAAGTTCAGTATGTTTGGTTGTACTGTAACCTCATGTCGCAATGTGTCATTGTGTCACAGCTTGGCAGCAAAGAAATTGCCCTGCTGCTTTTTCAATATGACCTTTGCCTACCAGATCATAAAAAAACAAACCTGTATGCCAGAAACATCACCCCGCTTCTGGCAGAATAACCTACCTACTTGCCATCTTTTCCATTATCTTTCCCCTCATTCCCTGCATGTCCTTACATCAGGGACTTGTGGCTCTCCCAAGGTCAAGACCGACAACTAAGACCAAACTACTGCTGTCGTTCCTCTTCGACAGCTTCTCTCAGTGTCTAAAGGAAGTTAGAATGTGTTTAAAGGACGTCTTAAAACCTCCTTTATGTCTTCTTCTTCTTCATGGGGTTTGCATCCATGTTTTCAGTCACATCTTATGTGTTTCTAATCCTCTTCTTATATTTTCTGTGAAAACTCTGAAACACCACAATATTGAGGAGAGCTTTAACTGCGCTAACTGTTTCTGGATCAGTCTCTTCTTTTGTTTGACCACTTGAACTTTCTGTGATGGTCTGGTGCTTGAAAAATTTATAGAAACTTAATGTTTTTTATCCCATTTAACTTTTTTCTATTATACCACTGCCAAGATAATTCTCTCTCTTTATTCCAATAACTCACACTTAAAGTCTAACATTTTCTGCATAACATAATGTCTTTTTTTAATTTGCCGTCTCCCTCATTTACCTTTGATTTACCATTTAATAAACCTGTTAAGGTAACAGTTAAGGTTAAGACTTTCCTTCTTTTTTTTTCTTTAGGTTCTCGGTTGTATATTTTTATTATACTATTCTATTATCCATAATTTTGCAGCTATTGCTGTGATGATTTCTTTGCCTTTTGTGTTTTATTTGCTGTTTATGAGGCAAAAACAGAATACTCTTTTCTGTGCAGCCAGTTATTGTTTTAATTCCATGGCTCTATCCATTACTATCTGAGAATATCTGTAAATTTAGGCTGAGACAAATTGATCCAAAAGCTGCTGTTACGTGTGCAAATCACCTGCACTGTCACACATCATTAAAGAGATGCTATCCCTTAATTTTACTTGCAATTTATCCTGTGTTCACATAATACCCTATTTTTTATTTAAAACCCTAGTGTCCCGCTGTCAAAGAAGAAATTTTAGCCTGGATTCTTGATAAGAGTTAGAAGATTGATTTTACATCAAAAACATTTTTCTTCCTATTCTTACACTTATTTACCTTCTTCCCCTTCCCTCTACTTTCATTCATACAGCCTGTTTTTTTTCCGCGTACTTGCTGCCCATTTTTCTCTTCTTAATCAAATCGTCTTTCAATCTTTCTCTGTAATTCTGTCTCTGAATGCCCTATCTGATGTGCTTGCTCTCTCAGTTCAATTTCTTCATTTAAACCTGTTTCACTCTCTCTTTGTAATTCTCTTCCTATCTCCTCTGGACCTTCATGTAATTGATCACAAACCCCCCCTCCCTACTTTGACAAAATGACACCGCTGCCGATAGCCCGATTACACAAAAGCTTAAACAGCTCTCTGCTTAATACCTCCCATCTGTATTCATATTCTACTGTAAGTGTATTCATTGTTCAAGCAGATGAGGGGAGGGGAGAGAGTAGAAATAGGGGGAGGGTTTGGGGGTTTTAGAGTGGGTGGGGCTGTCATCAAAGTCATATAGAGCTACTGGTGAAAAGCTTTGCTTATCTCCAAGGAGCTCTCTGACCTCTGCCGACGTTTGATCATCAGCTGATGAACTTTCCGAGTTAACAACCGCTGCCGGCACTCCGTTTAACATTTTGCCCCCGAACACTGTTGCTGCTAAAAAGTAGCATACTGGAAAGGCCAAATGGAGCCCCCCCTCCTTCCTCTTTACTTAAAAGATAGGGGTCAAATCGTTTCACCCTAACAGCTGTGACAAAACAAAATAAGTGAAAACAGCTGTGAGGGGGTAAAATTATCCTGAGTTCAATCTGCACACAGTCATTATTGAATGGTCATTATTCACAACATGCAATGCACGCTAATTTTTATGGCATGGACTTTTAGTTTAAAATCGAAATTACCTTTGATCTAGGAATACATTTTACTGCATGTGATCCGTCCCAAAAAAATAAAAATTAAGTGTATGAGCACATTGTTGCGTTCCAGCAGGAGGGGGGGGTAAGAAAATTTGCATACATTTAAAGTATCATCAATTGTATGACGCATTACCTTTTAAGTAAAATTAGATAACTATTTTTTTTTATTCACAAATAATTGAGACAACAGAAGCCTTTTTGGATGGATAATCAGCTAACTAAAATGTCTGAAAAACAAGTTGTAGAGATATTTTTGGATTCTGTACATACATGCACTAATTGTGGATGAAGGTAAAGCTGTTCACTGCTCTATAGAGATGCACTTGCTTTACAGGAGCATTTTGCCGTCAATAAATCAGAAGTCACCAGTGAGGTCACATGCCATTTTTTTATTGGTGTGAATTGAAGAGACTTCAAGATAATTCTCTCAAAGCAACTTGTGTCTCTGTCTTTACTTTGCATCAGGGAAAACTGACTTATTATATTCTATAAAAAAATGCCAAATTAAGTTTAAAAATGACAAGCAAACTACACTGTCTACTAAGAAATGACAGGATATCACATTTTACCTAAGAATTATTTCAAAAATATGACAAAATATGAATTATATGAATTGTATTCATGTGAAACATATTTCTGAGATTGGACTGTACACCTTCTAATCACCAGCTTTGTAATTGAATGATTAAATTGAAGTGACACTTGAATATGGCATAGATTGATACGGTCCACTGGGAAATCATTAAGTCCAACACCATTCATAACATTCCCAGGGAGAATTGGATGACCCTTGCATGATTATAACACCGGCAAACATTAACCAGTCCCCGGCATGTAATATGTTGCCTTAAATCAGGAACATTTAATTAAAATGACCCTGGACCCCAGACATGCTCAGTTATCTCCTAAAATGAAGAAAATGGGAAAGAGACACATGTTGTGATTAAGGTGTTAGAGCCAAAGTACACTGTGTGGTGAATAATTTATTCACATTTTTGCAGTAAGATGTAACCAAAATGAAATCTTTTGGATTATTCACTTTTTAAAGAGAAAAAAATCATCTCTGCATGTGCTCAGAAGACATTTTTTTAGCTCTGTAGCTGCCATGTTCCCATATGTTCAGGTCAAAGCAAATCCTCACAGTCCATCTGTACACACATTACAAACCAGTGCTCATTTTTAATGCAAGTATGGGCTCTTTAGAGGCAAAAAAACAAAGCCTGTTAACAAAATAAGATCTAATTCCTTGGTGAGAAGGAGGAGTGGTGTGTAGATGCTAAAATACTCATAGTAACTGATAAGTGATTGCTGAAGAGAAAGATAAAAAAGGTTATTTTCTTCTACTCATTTAGTCCCTCAGTGCAACCCTTTTATATTTTTGGCTACCTTTAACCACAAAAGATTCCTAGTTCTCAAAGTAATTCCTGCAGCTGCACCACTTTTTCATCTTTTTCTAGAGGGCCAGATGTGGTGCTTGACGTTCCTTTGATGTGCTCTAATCAGGGTACCAGAAGGTGCAACTACGGGTCACACAAAGTAATTGACGATTATAAGTCAAGCAGGTTAAAAAGAAGCTTTTTGAAAAATGGAAGCTTTTGATATTTCCTCATGCATTGGTTTATTGTGCAGCTCTGGAGTTTTACAGACTCACTGAAGCACAGTAGTTGTGTATTTTTTTTGAGTCTGGTGGGTCATCTTTTAAATTTTTTTTTGCTTTTTGTTGCAGTGTTGCTGTGTTCTGTGATGCACGTAAAGCTTAAAATCTGACGTACAGAACACAAGCGCATGTCCAATTCACAAAGCAAAACACATCTCTCGGTTCCTTTGTTATTTCACTTTTTCTGATATTTTGAGAAACCTAAACAACACAAAAACAAAACTATAAATACTGTGAAAAAAAATACAGATGAGTTGAGGGCTGTGTACTTGATTTTTGGTTCAAAGTATTCGATGAAGCCTTCAGTCTTTGCCAACGATATTTGTTTGCCTCTCACGGCTGGCATCAAAGAAACAACCCTTATCATCATGTCATACACTCGCTGTCATTATTCATTCACATAACTGACAGCTTGCCATTTTGTTTCCATAACAGTGGGAAGGGCATAAACCGACTACTTCATAGTGTCACAACTCTTACCAAGTTGGATGCCTGTTTCACCATTTATAGCATACTGAATAATGGAAATGGGAAATAAAGTGTAGTAGGTATTGAGTAAAAGTATTCAAAGTTTACTTCAGCTCACAGTTTTTGCTAACTTTGAGGATAAAAACAGAGTCAGAGTGGAAAAAAGTCAGTAAAGTTGACTCTACCTAATGTGAATAAAACATTAATACAATACCTTGTGTGTAAAAACTGCATTGGTGGCTGTTTAACAATAAAATGAACAAATCCCATGATCCCACACTACTTCACGACATCATGAAACAACCTTATTTGTTTTCATTGTTTTGACCGTGAGGCCTCTGGAGGCAGTGATTGAATATTGTGTGTTTAAGTCAAGTTGAAATAAACCTTCAGTAAGTTTTATGGTCACAGTAAAATACTAAATGTCAAGTTTCATTTTTTTTTGGTCTAGTATCACATAAAACATGCACACAATTCACATACACAACAGCAGCAGCTTCCTACCCAGTCTAAGCTTCTCTGTTTAGGCAAGAAAGAACTCAAGTGCTATTAAGACGTTAATAGAAAATGTTAAGGGCATCTCAGGCCAGTGGTTTTCAGTATTTTTCCTAATTTACCCTCCTCCTAACAGGCAAAGGCATATATTTTAACAATCATACCAAACAGAAGCAATTAAAGGACTCAAGCTGAATTTTCATGAAATAAAGGTCAGCATGATAACACAAGAAAACTCTTGATTACTAGCTCTGCATAAATCTTATTTTTCTAACTTAGTTTCACTTCATATTTTTCCCTTGGTAATCAACACCCCCCTGCAGTGGATCCATGACCCCTGAAGTATGGAAACCACTGCTTTCGGATCTGATGTTCTTAGTCTCTGAGGTTTTAGCCCACAGGGAAATTTACTTTGGTCAGTGTAGCTGATAAAAACACATTATTTTTTTGTTTTTGCTTTTAAGTTTATGTTGCCAAAGTAAAGTCCAACTGAGATCCCATTTAGTCATTCCTTCATGTAATAAAAATTAATGTGTTGAAATGTGGTGCTAATAGATTTTTATATTTAAAAAAAGGTAGAGAAAGGTCTAAGGGGAAATACCAGAAAAGTTCCTATTGGTCTCATGGTGGTTGCAGGGGTTTGCTGGTATGTGTGTTTTACGGCAAGAGTGCAGGTGTTACACATGTCAGAGAGAGTGGCACTGAGCAAACACACTTTCACCGTAACTTACATACCACATGTAGCATGTTGTTAGTAGTGTCGAAGAACAAGGACAGCACCATCATCTGAACATGCAAAAGTGAAAATTGCAGGTACATTCAATGTTTAATTTCACTCATTCGAAAAAATAAGGGTGCAAGACAAGATGTGTGTTGAGGAAATAATATCTCAGTTAGCCACCACTGATCATTCACGAACATACTACGGGTCCATTGATGTTGACTGCTTTACGAAAGATTTGACCGTCTCCATCTACGAAGTCTAGATCTGATTGTATTCCATTGAGTCAATGCAACACAATGTTGCACCGTCATGAAACAAAAATACCCTTTTGGTTTCTCACATATATTTTCAAAGAACAACAGGACAAGTGATTTACAAAGCAGATTGTCTGCTGTCACTTTAAAAAAAATGCTGTTTATCTTTAGTTTGACTTTAGAGTTAAGCAAAAGTCAGAACCTTCGGCATGTGCTTGTTGTCTCATCTTTTATTGATGGATACTGGTTACAAAGTGCTGGATGAGATACAGAGAAACAAAGACATAAAGCTAGTGTCATAACCTTAAAGATAAAACATTTGTATTGGTGGATGATAATAAACTATGTTCTGTATCAGCTTGTACCAACACTTTACTTCAGCTATGATGCATTTACACAGTGAATTATTCACACACATTTTATGGCTGAGTTATTAAAGAGACTTGACATTTTCTTTATGTCTGATGTGTTTTTTTTATACAATCCATATTATCAAGGTTTAAACTAAATTTACAGATAGTTGCTGCATCCGTCCGTCCATCTGTCTGTCTGTCTGTCTGTCATCCTCCCAATCCATCGGACCTTTAGTCTTTCTGTCTGGTGGCCCTTTCGTCTGTCTGCTTATGTCCGCCTGTCTGTATGACACAGTCTGTCAGCTGGTCAGTGCCTTAATGGCGGCCCCCTGTCACATCAGTCTTGGTTTGAGTTATTGGGTCCCTCGCCATCTGTCAACTGGTTGTTGTCATTACCGCCTTCTGGGATTTTTTTTTTTTTTCTGACCATTTTTTTGACCTGTATTTGAATACTTTGCACAGCTGAACTTTCCTCTGAGGACAGCTGTGGCATCTGATGAGGATGTTCTTGAAAATTGTTTTATTGCAGCGCCTGCAATGATGAAAGAAGAGCGGGAAGAACAGTAACAATATCTCATAGGGAAATTAAGTCTCGGTGGACGACAGTGGATATGAAGAAATTAAGCAAACACTGTCTATTAATCTGTGAGATGTTTGAATAATGAATTGACTGTGTTTAAAAAGGATGTGTCTTTTTGCCACAGCCTTGTTCTTTGATATTCTATCATCATTATAACTGGTGAAGGCAGACAAAACATATCTGTTAAAAATCAGAGATCCTGTTTATGTATAACTTGCTTGTTTCATCTCAATATACATTTTTAAATCCATAGACACATTTAAATGCAGGTTTAATTGGATTATGACAACAGTGCTGGAGGACAGAATAAATTATGTGATTCTCACAGCATATCTCACCCTAAACATCACTGCAATTCTTCAGTGCTAAAGACATTTAATCTATATGGCTGGTATACATTGACATAAATTTACATTGTTTTTCTTGATGCTTAGCATGCCTAGTGACTTTACATGAGGTTTGGTGCAGCTATGATTGAATAAAAGCCTACATTTATGAACTGCACTGGAATCAGGGAGGATGTCAGGGTGGATAAAAGATGTGCAAAATGAAGGACTTTGACTTTTGAATCCAGGGTTCAAGTCCAGTCAGAAGTTATGTTTAGGCAACAAAAGACTTTGGTCGGGGTTAAAAAATACCTTTTCTAGTTTGTGAAATAGTCATAGCACTTGTTGGTCTCACCTTGGCCATTTGGGGGAAGGTGGTAATTTCAGTTAAAAAGACAAAAAAAAAATGTGTTGGTTAAATAGTCAGAATTTTACTTACAGGATTGTTTTTACAGAGACATATTTTCATACAAAAATTAGTGCCTGTGTACCGAAAATCCTCATTTTTGAAAGAATGGTGATTTGATTATGAGAACATTTGCAGATTTTTTGGTTAATTAAATGACTATTTTTTCCCCACAAATGTATGACTCAAATGCATGATTCATGTTGGACACTGAAAGTTGAAATGTAGCACTCACACTCAATAAACAGCAACCTGTTTTCATTTTCAGTAGGATGAAAATACTTTTGATAGTGTTTGTTCATATCTCCATGGCTCTATTGTCTCTCACCTCTCTGCTCTTTCCTGTAAACACTCCTCCTCTCTTTTCATTTCATCCTGATCATTTGTGCTTATTCTGTTTTTCTCTCCTATTTCACCTTGCGGAGGAACTGCATTACAAAGTATATAATGATGTAGCTGCTGAATTATGAGTGCGAATTAAGCCATAAACCATGCACTTGCCAGTAAATAGAACCCCTAAATCATCAGAAGAAATGCTAACTGCTGTGAATTCTGTTGCAGTGACTTTAAGACCTTAATTTCATGAATGCAGTTTGCTTGCCTCTCATCAATATCACATAGGCCAAGACGCGATAACCTATGAGGAACCATAATATGAAAAGCTCTGCAATCCTCATTAAGACCTGAGAGGGAAATTGTTTTTGTCAGCATGAGAGGAAATAAACCAAGCTCTCTACTAAATGTGCTGTATTATTGTGATGGAATGTATGCTGCAAGATTTCATTTCAGGTATGCAGCAAAAAAAGGGATGGATGTGATTTACTTAGCATACTGCATACTGACCTCGATTAGTGAGTGCAGTGGTTGATGCTAATGTAAATGCAGTTAATGTCAGAACAGTCATGAATATGGCTCAAAGTCCTGCAAAGTTCAAATTTTATGAGGTTAAGGTTTGTGATTATGTAATCCTGTTGAATGCTAATCCATGTATGTGTCTGTTTTATTCATTCTGCACACTTGTTAATGGCTGGATGAATGAATATAAGACTGCTGCTGCATCATGACAAAGACCAACAATGGAGGACAGTTTAACACCTCTACAAATAGAGAGTCACTGATTAGTTGCCAAGTTACATTACACCTACCCACCGATGGTAATTGAAAGCATGGGAACATTTTGATCTCATACACCCACTACCTATCAATAGAGAAAACTGTTTGGCAACCACAAGTATGGAAAGGCATGTTTTATTCATTGTCTCCTGACATACTTGAACTATTATTTATTGAAACAATTTGTAGGGAACATGGAAACTGGCCACAACAGGCTGAGGCCACAAATCCATAGGGGCAAAGAATTTATCCACTCAGTCAGAAATCCATTCATCAAACTGTCTCGCAAGGAATAAACGACGAAGCCGCTCACCTCCCGAGCAGTCCTGGGCGAGGCCTGCTGGATGGTTGCAGCTGACAGCGAGGGCAAACCATTAGGTCCCTGCATGGTCCCTGTCATGGTGAAAATGACAGCACCCTATGGTTTCTTGCCATCAGCTTACTACTATATAACCTGGATGAGGCAGCTGGTGAGAGAAAAAGCACCTCAAGGTTGACTATTCCCTCAGTTTGTTCAAAACATTCTTTCTACAATACATATCAAAGTGACATAGCTCTGATTACATGTATGTAAACTTTCCCATAAAGAAGAGGAGGGCATGGTGGTGGTTTGACAGCCAGGCAAGATGGCTGCCAAGCAGCGGACAGGGGTTTGTTTCCTGTTTCTAACAAGACTTAAGGATGATTTCCACTTTGTCTGTGGCAACAAAATCATGTATGTCTTATGAGATATTGGCATATTAACGAGATGTTGGGATATTTTCCAGTCAAATCAAGGTTGTGTGGAGAACAGCTACAGTATTTTAAAACCTAAAAATGTTTTCCTTCCCTAATTGAACCTTTATCATGGCATTGCCAAACCATACTCAAAAAATAGCATGTATTTATGCTTTAGTTGTAAAATTCATTCAACATATTTTGGCAGTTATGTTAAAATCAGTGAAGAAGTATGCTGTCATTCCTTTATTGCCTGTTAGCCTGTTTAAAACAAACTTTTTTCGGGTAAAAAAGTTCATTTCAGTGCAGTTGCATGCATTTACTCCGATCTATCAACTATAAAATCATAAAGAGGGGCCGAATGACAATGAAAATTGTGGCTACTAAGAGACAAGGTGACCACAGAGCGACAGAAATGTTAAAAAAAAGTAATTTCCGATGAGTCCGATGATTTGGACTAGTCTCTAAAATACCTGACTCAAAATATCTTCATTTAGAAGTCAGTTTAGGTCTGCCTCAATGAAATTCTTACTATGAATTGCACTGTTCCCTTTTCAAACTTTCATACCATCTGCAATTTAAAGTTCTGATTATCATTGGGTTAATACATTGAAGAATATCTGAAATAGTGTGTGACAACAACTGGACAAAACGATACCCGATAGTATAAAATGAAGACATTCAAGACATGATTACTTTCAGTTGAGGAGGTCTCAACATTTCAACAAAAACATCACACTGGTTTTCTATAATAAGGAGACAAAAATGAGGTCTGACCAAAGGTGCTATCACAATGACTTTTTAGTTCCATGCTGGGCTCAGTATGCTGAGAAAATTGGAAATGTGACATTTTTATTGTAGCACGATCATCAAAAATGTACCCTGCTGATCCCGTCAAAGATCACTGGAGATTAGTGCCCACTGGTTGGGTATATTTGTGGTCTCAGTGCAGTTTTTACTCCCCTGGAATGACAATTTATGTTCACGAGTGACTACATGATTGGTTTCTTTGTCATTAGTGGCAGAGATTTGTTGTAAAAGCAGAGATACGATACTTTTTAATACTGTATTGTTGTTCTGGCAGACAAAAACACTTGGTGCTATAGATAGGAAAATGCATGCTTTACCATAGTGTCCTTGTGTGTTAAATCTGGTGTCCTTTTTTTTCCCCTGGCAGCTTCAAAGAGCTACAACTGATGACAAAAAGTATTAGCTTACTATATAGGAAATTGTAAACAAAGGTAAATAATTGTGACAGCAGACCAGCTCTGTGTGTTTTACCGTCCCTTTAGCGTGATTTGCATTTTTTTTTCCATTTTGAAGCTCTTCTATAGTAAGTTCAAACAATGCAAATAAGATTATATTATACTCCTGCAGCAGGAGTATTCAGTTAGTGTTTGCCTGGATTCCTGAATCTTGCATGGACATTTAAATAAATGTTTAATGCATAAAAAAAAAAGTTTGATATCTTTGATTTTATGATTTTCGACAGCATACATTTTTACATCGTGGTACATATGTAAAATGTAATGCAGATATTTTTAAAATTTAACAGAGGATTCATTGTGAAGTGACAGATTTCATAGTGCCATGCTTGCAGCCTTGGTCCACCTGAAAAGCCTTTAGATGTAAGTATCTTGCCTGGCATTCGAATGTGCTTATTTTTTTCTGTGTGCTGGAAGAAATGCACTTCAAGGAAACAAATTCCAATTCATGAAGAACCCAAGGACAGGAGCAAATATAAAAGCAATAAAAGATATCCAGGAGATAGGTCCTATCTGCAGTCATCACACTGCAAAGCATGCATCATGCTTTTGTCCTTGAGACATTTTCCTCTCTCCATCCTCCCTCTAATACTTACCCTATCATATGAAAAATGTGATTAAACTGTTCCGCAGCTGAAAATCTACAGTGATTTTCCCAGAGCCATTATTTTTTGAAGCGGCAGATGTAGCTGCCTCGCTATCTACACATGGATTACACCTTCTTCCCCCTCAGTATTTTATTTGTTTTATTCCCCATTTCGACCACACTTTCGAGAATCCAGGGAAATGCTTTGGTCATGGTTCGAACCGAAAGCAAACACTTCATTACTGAATTTAATTTAATAGAAAAGGAAGTTGAATTTAGATTAAAGTGAGACAGCTTGGAAAGGCAAGACAAACAAATGACTCATAACAAGCTTTATAGCCCAGTGTTCAGAGCATGTCAAACAAGAAGAAAGACTGAGGTGTTCATAATATCTCATACTTGTGAAGCCATAGATATAACAAGATTAAAAGGGAATGAGAAACATTGATTTGTTCCAGGTTGTGAAAATACAGTTTGTATACCTGCCTGCTACTTAGTTTTACTGACCGTAAAGGTGTTGTTTCATCTAATCAATAAAGATGACTATAGAGGCCTATATTTTGCAATTATCATGTGACATTATTAGTTCTTCTGATCCTTTTTTCAGCCTGATGACATAAGTGATCTTACTATCCTAGGATACATATTTTTATAAGTATTATCTTATATATAATTTCATTTGTATGATGCTAAAATGTCATGTTCCTTTAAAACATTTTTACACCAACAGAAGTTCTTAAACTTCCTTTTTTTCAGTGGATACACACTGACTTGGATCTGAGAGAAAACATTTGCTTGTTATAAGAAAAAAAAAAAAGGTGCTTTGCATTTTCTGTCATAGCAACAGCAAACCAACATTTGGACAAAACTGTCACTACCAGAGAAAAGATGCTGGAAGGAGGAGTGGACAGAGGGGGGAAAAATGGGATTAAGGCTAGAGTAAAAGGATGGAGTGAGAAAATGATGGATGGAGGGAGGAAGGAGGGAAAACGGCGAGGAAGGCAGGATTGGCGTGAGACAGAAAATGGATGTCGGAAAGGGTTGGAATCAAGAGGAAGGAAGGATAGAAGGAAAAGAAAGAGCAAGAGATGAATGGCTTGATAGTGCTGTTGCCTTCCTGGCCTTAAGCTTTTATGATTGATGACATGTTTTTCTCTTACTTTCTTGTGTGCAATGTCTGACCATCCACTGCAGGGTTGCATTTAGGGACCACTCCAGGACCACTACAGATGGCTGGGTCGTGGCTGAGTGAGGAAAAAAAAGAAAAAGACCAAATGGCAATACCAAATTTTGGAGTGCAATCATAAGTAACATTTGGGAATAAAACTCTGCTGCCACCACCGAACTGCGCCTACTGTCATTTTTGGACTTTAATATAGTACAGATATGTATATGTGCGTGCTTGTGTATGGTGTGTGTGCGTGTGTGTGTGTGTGTGCGCGAGGTCGCCCAGATTTTGAAAAGCAAACCTAAGCAAAGTGTTCACTCCCCACCACTTAGGGGAAATTGGGAAATTTCCTGTCATGTTAGGTAATGTTACAAAGTGGATTATTGCTCCGGCACCCGAAGAGAAAATCCTATTTAAGCCACTTTCTGTTTATAGAATGCAGTAGCTGAGACAATAGGGAGAGTCACGGTGTCATCAAAGTCAAATTCTGGGAGGTCAAGTGAGGAAAAAAAAAAAAGTTTAAAGACTGTTTGTCTCAGTCAAAAGCACCACAGCTGCTAAAGACGGATACAAGGTCATCATCTATTTATTGAGGTCTACGTTGAAAGGCTGTTTAGTGAGTTGAAGTTAACCACAAATGAGTTAATCTTTCATTTAATCTTCAATTATTTCAATCTATTTTCAGATTAACTACTCTAATGGATATTTACTATGCCGTCATCTCCCATATCAGCCTGATAAAAATCGCCAGCAGGCCTGTTTCTCCCTGGGGGCCCAATCTGGTCCCAGATCAGCTCAAACCAGTAGAGGATTTGAATAAAGACATATCCTTTGTCAACCTCATGGTGCTGTGCTCAGGATCTGCTGAGTGTGCATGCTGTCAAAACCAATAGGGTGGCTAATTTAAGACATTAAACTCACTGCTCATTACCTGCTGCTGTTACTTATCCATGTCATGCCCCACTATTACTCAATTATCCACCTGATGGTTCCACGTCATCATGGTTACCTGTTGGAAGGTAGCACTGATTGCTGCAGTTTTCTCTTTTGCACTGACCTTAAATATTTCTCTTACTTATGAAACAGTGAAAATAGATAATAACTTTAATGCAGGGGTGAAAGTGAGCTGGTGCAGTTCAGTACTGTGTACCACAAAAAAAAATTGAGCAGCCATAGAGGAGCTGCCTGTCAAACTCAGATTCAAAACTTGTCATGGTTGCACTTTTAGCAAGAAACATGTCTGCTAACCTTAAGTCATCTTAAACAACACGTGATCTCTTCATTTCCTTTCACCTCTGCTTTCATATAATCCCATTAAAATATTCAGAGGTAGCTAATGAGTTGACTTACAGTAACTCTAAAAAGTTAAAGACCAGTTGTCGTTCTCCAAAATGAAATATAACTTCAGTTCTTAGAAGAAAAAAAATCCTACTCAGGGATGATTTTTGCTTTTTAGCCCTTAAAAATTCAGAAAAGAAAACACCAATACCTCATCACAATACAGAAGGGCTGGAACAAAACCCAGCTGACATTGGGTGAGTGATGGGGTACACCCCAGATAGGTCCCATGTTCATCACAGGGCTAAAACATATAGAGGCAAACAACATTCATACTCACAGTCACACCTACAGGCAAAATAGAGTCAACAAAAAATGCTTTTGGACCGTCAGAGGCAGCCAGAGCACAGCAAGAGAACCAAAACAGACATGGGGAGAGCACGGACACCTCACACAGAGAGAGTGATACAAAATACAACTAATCCAAAATCAAGTCTAATCTCACAATGATCAATATTATATTGATGTATTTCCCAGCAGTGAAATCAACAGGGCACGAAGCAGACCGATCATTGTCCTTTTGCCATTGCATCTTTATTCTACACCTGAAATCTGATATTCCACAAAATGTTGGCCTCTGCAAACCAGAGAGAGATAAAGCAGTCTCACTATATTAACATGCACACAAGCCCTGGTTTTTTACTTAGCTAGCTTAAAGTACTTTCAGTCTGAGTCCGACCATTTAGACTACAAAGGGTTTTCTTCAGTCTGGGTTTTTAAGGACATTCTTAAATAGATAAAACTATCTACAAAGCATCTTTACATAAAAAGACATCAAAATGGCGAAGAACATGTTGAGGGAGTGCATTTAGGAGTTTTTTGGGTTTTTTTGCAGAGGAAGTTCAATTAATAGCAGGGATTTAATCAAGAGCTGTAGATTTAATTATACAGGGCAACCCAACCGCCTGGAATTAATATTGACATTGAACATTTCTGTTAACTGTGAGGTATGTATGAAATGTTATGTTTCTTACTTTGAAATTTAAGATTTCTATACTCAATTACAGTCAGGAAAAAGCTCCAATCGGTTTAATATACCTGGTTTTGTCACCAGAAATAGATTACAAAAGTCTTGTGATGTTTATCTTGTGATAACAAAATTGGATTCAGTGAGAAACAGTGTTTAAAAAATCTGTTGTCTCACGCATATATATTGTAACAACGGCTCTAAAATGCCCTTAAAGCTCACTGAAATAACCCATTTGAAATGGCTGGCCTTCATGTGGTCACTCAGACTCAGATCTGCTGCTTGACGACCATCTCACCAAGGTGTGAAACTAAGCTTATATAAGCCTATTTAATCAGAAAGGCCTTGTGTTAAAATGTAAATGTTACATGTGAAATGAAAGTTGTTGGTATTCAATAATTGCAAAACACAAACTGTTTTAATACTTTATAGTGACCAGGCCGTGCAGGGACAGTGATCCTGAGTGATTCTTACCTCAGACCTGTTTGTATTTCACAAACTTTAAAGTGAAGCTTTTAAGCAATTAAAAGGAAGCCGTTTTAGGGACATAATTGATTTGTTTTTCCCCCCATCAGACGTAGGTGGCTTACAAGCCAACAACAACAGCATTAATGGATATCTCAGTTTTTCTTGGTGTTGTCAGGATGATTTTTGGGACACAGGTCTGTGTCAGTCTCAGTCATCAGGCTTGCCAACGTAAGTGATAAATTGCAGTAATTAGATGATGTCTTGAGCTATTTTCACCTGACCCTTGTGTCAAATTGATCCAAATGTAATTATTTCTGCACAAATGACTGTGAACGTACTTTGGAAATTATCAGCAGAGCAAATGAATTGTGTCATTATGGAGGGTGGTTCCCTATGTGCACTCTGAAGTTTAGTGCAAATGAGATTTATTGGCCAAACTTTGAAATGAGAGCACAGAAACCTGTAAACCTCAACTTCTCAATAATATATAAGGTCTTGTTTATTTCTGACTTATGTTTTTGTAAGTAATGTTTCTCTTATAAACTTAAAACTGCTTGCTAACAGACCTTCCATGACTTTTTAGAGTAGTTATGAATAAGGCCACAGGTCTACACATTTCACTCAAGACTGCATTTAAAAGTATCATACACATCACTGAGCAAATGATCATAAAAGACTTATGCCAGTCCTATTTTTAAAAAAGGAGGCTGCCCCATTTTTACAGATATCTTTCATCACTTCATTTGTCCAGGGAAGCTTTGGGAAATGCTCTCTTTTCCAAGAAAATCTTGTTCACACTAGTGCTGTTACACACACTCACAACTGGAAGCTGCTCAGCGAAGCTGCAGTCTGTTCTGGTGGCCACAGAGCAGCTTCACTGGAGCACTCGGTGGAGAGAGAGAGAGAGAGAGAGAGAGAGAGAGAGAGAGAGAGAGAGAGAGAGAGAGAGAGAGAGAGAGGGCAATAGTTCATCAGAGGAAGTGACAAGTGATGATCTTTCACTTTCCTCCCTTAGATTCATCCAGCTGGTCTAAATAAATGGAACTACTACAATTACACTATGAGCTAAAGTACTGTAAAGGCATGATCACAAGTTACTTTTGCATCATTTCCTGCAAAAATCACTGTGGAATTGATGTTGAATGGCTAAAAATAATTTAATACCATTCATCTTTTATTATTGTCAGGCTCTGAAGCATTAATTTTAGTTAAAGTAATCTGGAAAATTCTTTAAGCTTGTGCCCTTTCAAATAAAACCACAGCAGGTTAGAAGCACACTTATAGTAAAAAGGTTAGACACGAATTCACCGTTTCACCTCATAGCCAGGTGCTTAAGATAAGTCCGCCTTAAACATCACATCTGAGACGCATCTGAAATGTCTCCTGTTGAGCCCATGATGCCACTTTGACCTACATATCCACTGTCAAATGTCTGACTTTCAGTGAATACACAGATGGGTAACTGCTGGATGGTTGAAAGTGGAGAAGATGCACAACACAAAGAGCATAAAGAAAAAGAATGTGAGGGCATGTGTGAGATTGCATTAGACATCCTTGAAAAAAGAAAAAAAAAATCAGAGAGGAATTAGATAAATTGTGCTCCAGCAGAGGTTAAAGCTACAGGCTCCTGAATCAATCTAATTGAGGGAAAGGGTCTTTGCTTCGGAGCCCTGCAGCATGTTTAAACATCGCTCCAGTGCTAGCATTAAGAAGAGTGCTTCCCGCAGATTCTCCTCCAACCAATCCACTCCACCCTCCCCTATCAAATCCTTAAGCTATGGTGATGAACTGGATTGGTAGGGGCTTTAAAAATGAAAGGTCACCATATTCTCAGACCGAGGAAAGAGGTAAGACTCCGTTATGTCAAATTATGTTGTGGCCTGTGGCAGGCCAAAACAAAATTACATGGGGGAGGCATTCAACTGAAGCCTTGGCTGCTGCAGGCTGGATGCTTTAGAATCTAGCAAACCGAGAAAAAAAAGCATAGAGCGTGCTCAGGAAGCAAGGGGGATTAAAACCACAGGAACAAGTTATGGCAAAACACTAACAGCCCAGATTTTATCGTCGAATCAGGAAAGAAAAACACAGCATCGTAGATGTATTATACCACTGTATATCTTATCAGATATCACCTAATGTCAATCAGTGTATTATCTTTTTGCACAATGCTATCACATATTTTCAGAGTAGTTGCGGTAAGGAGCTATCGAGAGAAGATTTAAAGTATCAAGAAATCTTAAGTCTCTTTGCAGCCGGGTGGGTGATATCTACAGTCTGTTGCGTTCACGTCCCGTGGAAGGTCTGTACTGATTCCTGAGATTGATGCCAAAGTAAAAGATACCGTTCTCAAAAGGGCAATCTTCAAAGTGGGATCCTCACATGTAATTGCCCATCTTCCCTCAGAGTGGGACTCACAAAGTCCGTTTGCAAGGTTGCTTTATCTAATTTTGAATCACAGGACCATTCTTGGACTTTTTTTAATCCTTTGAAGCCTAAATTATACATTATGGTGCAGATTCATACATCTTGAATAATGTTACTCATAGGAGGTTTCACAGATGTTCCTGGATGGTGGTTTTTCCTGAGTGAATCTTGAATCTGAAGACAAAATTTGCATCATAAGCACATTTTAAATCCACTATGTTCTTCTTCTCAGTCCTTAATAATGTACATTACCATCTAAATGTGTGTTTCATAAGGGAAATGTAGGTTAAAGCACGTAAAGATAAATTATTGAACCTACCTAACTACTGCATGTAATAAAAATGATCTACATTTTTCTTTTATGACAAAATACAACTAATAAAAAATGCCTTTTAAGAGTTAAAAAAAACCTCTTCTTTCACTCTTTGTTCCTGAAAAAATTTGATATATTCATTTTGTTCTGTAGGCTATAAAATGGCAAAAGAACATAAAAACTGGAATAAAATTTCAGTAGTTTAATAGGAATCTGTGTCATTATTTTCTGATTTAACTGGTGTGACAGAAGTCATAAAACCTTGTCAACACTAAGTGGCTACATTTTGTTTTTTGTCATCCATCTCTTTGAACAGAGCTTTTTCTTTTCAAGAGACAGTCCTTGTTTCCCTGCTTATTTCAACCAGGGTCTGTCGCACAAGTGCCAAAACCCTGTTGACTCAGTGCTTCCATGAAAAAAAGTGAAATAAAAGAAAAAAAACACTTAAAACACTTAAAATAATTTAAAAAAAGAAATCAAGCTTGATGGCTAATGTCAAATGCACAGCAAAAAGCTGCCTGAATGGAAAAAACTCTAAGATCTAAAGATTTTTCTAGTCTTCTCAAATTGTTCTCTTATATCGCTATTTAGTCATCATAATAGCAGAAACAGCATCAGTGCAGGTGGAAACTTCCCTCTTTTAGCTCAGATGTCTAAGAAAAGCCATGTTTTTTTTTTCCTCCTTTGTGACTCACCGCCTTGTTTGGCATATCCTGCTACACCTCTGCTTCATGTCTTGTCATGTGACATTTGGTTCTCATCTGAAAAAAAAATGTCAAAAAGAACAAGCAAAACTTTGAAAAAATCAAAACAACCAAAAAAAAAAAAACCCTCAACCATGACCCGAAGTCTCGACATTACAAAGCTGATAGAAAAAAAATGTCAGTGGCTAGTGAGGGATGGCTGAGAGATTGGCTCAGCAGATGAAAACACACTTTAGACTCCTGAATAGGCTGTGCAGGCCTGTTTGCACTAGAGGCATCAAATGAGGAGCATCTTCTCCAGCACAGACAGCATTCTTTCATTCTGTCTCATTTGTTTCTTCTGCCCTGAGATCTCCCAGAGGAAAAAAATAGTCCTAACAGCTCTTAACTCTCACAAGCTGTGTTACGTAATCGCTTTCTTACCGTCCAAAAAAGATCCATGTTTTCAGGTGGTGGAGCTAATTAAACTGGAACGTGGAAACTGTTACATGGCCTAATTGTTCCTGGTGTAACTTGCAGTGACTTCTTTAGAATCACTGCTTTTGACTAAATGCGATATTAGCAGTAAACCAGTCTGAAGGTTATGGATATGATATTATATGGCTGAATTTAAAAGGAGATGTGAGCTTCTTGTGCAGCTGTGTGTATGTGTGTGTTGCAGTATGTGTGTGTATGTCCAAGATCAGTGTCATGTTTCACTTTTTGTGAATAATGAAATTAGTGTCACTGCTTCCTTAAAATGACAAAACCCTTCATTGCTCTTGAGTTCAAGAGATCAGCCTCTAAGCATATTCACTTTAAGTCTCCATGACAGAGCCATGACTGGGAATTGTGGGGCATTTACACACAGAATGACATCAGACACCTCCTCCATTTCTCACTTGTTCTCTGTCTGCACCATTGTTCCTTTAAACAATACACAGTCCATAAAAAAACAGTGTGTGTATAGTGTAAGGCATAACCTTGGCTTGCATTACAATACACAGAAGTGTTTCCTTTTAAAACACTCGGCCCCTACATGACTGAGTGTATCTAAGAACTTGACAAAAGCCATTGTTGACTTACTTTTGTACGAACATCTTCCCTTTTTTCCCTGGCCTATTTATTTCAACATCCATACCGTCTCTGTTCCACCAAAGTCAGTGTGGAGTTTGACAAGCTGACTCATAATCAAAGCTGTTGGACCTGGCGATTGTCAACATGATACATTTTTAATTAATTTAATATCGAACAAAGAGCATGCAGTGGGTGCAAAACATGTAGCAAGTAGTTCCAGAGAGAAATAGGTCGTGTTGTGTCTGATGGATTGCACAGAAGCTTCTATATCAGTATGTTTGGAGTAAGAATACACAATCCATTCCACATTTAATGCCACTCTACCTGTTTTTTTTTTTTCTCAAACACAATAAGGAATGTTCCTTTTACCCTGGAAATGTCGCCCTACATCTCACTGACTATCCGAAAGAGGGATGTATCATCTGGAGGCTGTATGTAAAAAAAAAAAGAAAAAAAGAGTACAAACATTTCAAATTGTGACAATATTCATTTATACAGTTGGTTCAGTGTCTGGAAGAACACGGCTTACCCTGTCTTATATAAAATTCAAAAAACACTGAATGCCTTTCTGCTCAGGCCCAATTATACAACAAAACACAAATCATCACTTTGCTGTTATTATGTTTTATGCACGAGCTTAAGAGGTGTTTGACTTTCCTCATTTTCCCCATGATAGCTAAGCGAGATGCAGATTGCTTTGGACATGATATGCACTGCATTATTCTTTTTAATTAGGGGGCTGATGTTTATAAGCCCCAAACAGTAACTCTAGATAATAGTGTATTCATGTCCAGTTAATCAAAATCCTGTTGGCAGATAATGGCTGCCAGGGGCTCCACCAGGTTTGCAAAAATTTAATTAGCAAAGCCATGAATCTCTTCTCTACAATGCTTGCTCAAGGGTGAAAAAGGATTGAATGCAACATTGAGTTTGAGCTTGACTGGTTTCAAGAGTTAAAAGGTCTTCTTTTATACAGATGGTAAGACATAATGTCTTTATTTTTACGGGGGTAAAAAAAAAAAAAAAAGCAAACACAGTATTGTATCCACTCTATGAAATTGCCATGTGTGATGTGCACCAGAGCTTGATTTTGTTTTTCTGTCATCATTGGCTAATTAGCTTAGCTGTCATGGCTCTGCTAGTAGAGGTTTGGACTCTGTGGCAGAAGTAGGAGTAATAACATTTTGTTTTGAATCAGAGGCCAGTACAAAAAAATAAATCAGCAAAGGAAAAAGAAAGCAGGTCAGACAAAAAACAAGAAACAGATTCAGACATGAACAGAGGCTGCAGAGCTGTGAGGTTACAGGGACACAGTAATGATGCAGTGATAAGGGGGACGGCTGCCTCATGTACTGTGAGGCTAACGAGAAAATGAGAGGCAGGTGAGTGTGTTTGTGTGGAGTTCAGGTAATGTGGGAAGACACTGGAGGCAACTGCTGAACAGGATTTGGAAATTTCCTTAAAAGTGCAAAGGCCCAGGGGAATCTGGGTTTGAGGAAATTGACAAAGAGACAGGGAATGTTTTCTAATTAAATGAGTGACTTCAAAGAGCAGAAAGGAAATTCTCAGAGAGTATTGCTTCAGCTATGGCCGAAAAAAAAAAAGAAACAAGAATTTTTATTTTACTGTTTAAAAACCATAAAGAGATCCAAAAAATGCTGTTTTTTTGTAGGGAATCATAAAAATCAAAAGAAACTAGAAATAAAAATAAAAAAAATACATTAGATATGAAGATTTTGGATATTTTGCTTTGTCTAAAATGTTATTAAACAGGACTGAGAGTCTATGTAGCTCCGTGCTTAGCAAGGCTGAACAAATTAAGGGAGAACATTCAAGATTAATGACTAAAAATAAGTTTAACTCAACTAAAAGAAAACTCAAAAAAAAAGTGTGAAAGCCAGAGGAGAGAACAGCCAACAACTTTCACAAGGCTTTTTAACGGCTCACTGACACACTGAGTCCAGGTGTTGCCAGTTTGCTGATGATCCTCTGCCATGCCCACTAGGCTCCTGGAGGCCGTGGACCGGCCCGCTCTGACTCTGATTGGCTGGGAATCATTTTCTTTGTTGGCTGGGTTGATTAGATTTAGGCATGAGGAGTGAGATTGATTAAGCATGGGTTTGCTTATGGGTCTTGTTTATTTAGGAAAAAATAAGGAGAGTGCACACAGTTCTACTTTTAGTTGCTCAACGGAGAGCGCAAAAAAGGCCACAAATACATAAAATAAAAAATACGATAATAATAATGATAATAATTTATAAATAACAATTTGAATTTATTAAGAAACTTTTACAGCCTTTATCATCTGGATTCTACAACATTTTAAGCTAAATATCTGAACATTACTCACTCACTGAACTTGTCCTCTTGAAACCTTTATTGTGCCAATAGTCCTCTAATTTTCCAAGAATGGAGGGAAGATTTGTCGATTGTCTGACCACATTTTTGCAAGAGATCAAATGAGGTTTGGATTCAGATCTCTGCTCTCAACCAGCTGCCATCCAGACAAACAAATGGAACCATAGTCCAAGCAAAGCCTAATGCACCGTGGAGGGGACATTAGAAACACATATCCTGTTTTATTAATGTGGTCAATACAGTCCATTAGGCCAGGGATTTAAAAGCCACAGAGCTCTTCCACCTCCATTAATATTTTCCTCTGACCCTTGGTAATCTTGTTTTTCTGTTGGAGAGAGCCAAGTTACTTTTGATTTCCCCTATCCAGCACTAACGAAAAATTGCTATGGTGACTATATATAAAATATTTATAGCATTTGTATGTTTTATATTTTGGTCATGGGAACTGAGGTAACATCACGAGACTCTGCAGTCACTGCTGTTGTTATATAGCATCCCTTAGTTTCTCCAGATGTTTTTTTTTTATTTTTATGGCCTGGTTTTGGAGAGTTTTTTCCACATAAACAATTTATAATGTAATATGTAATAATGTAAGACTGAGACTTGAACCTTTTTGGCAAAAGGAGTAGTTGCTGTTATAGAAAAG
Organism: Acanthurus leucopareius; assembly: GCA_029814765.1. NCBI lineage: Eukaryota > Metazoa > Chordata > Actinopteri > Acanthuriformes > Acanthuridae > Acanthurus > Acanthurus leucopareius. The sequence goes on from JAQMCX010000027.1 coordinate 6,375,700, forward strand.
CAAAGTTTAGGTGAAATCATTGAGGATGGACCACTGATGTTGATTGGAATGGATATGTGATTTGGAAAAATGCTTGGCATTATTTTGTAGCCTAATAAGAATAAAAATTAAAGAGTGACTCAGCTAGTTTGTAAGACTGGAAAAGGAATTGTCCACACACCAATGATGAGTGACCTCCATGTGTTTACATACTCAGGTTAAAGGCAAAAACATGCCACATGTGAGAAATCTGACTGAAAATCCCAAAAGCGTACAGGCATAATATAGTTCAGAGAACGTATTTATAACAATGGATGCTGGCTGGTTTTACATTATGAAACATATGCATCATTAAAGCTGCAAACCAGCTATTAAATCAAAAAAGGTGGCACTGAAATTTCTTGTGGTCTGGATGTTGACAGCTGGACAAAAAGTGCATAATATCTATTCTTAAATAAAAGCTGTAAGGAAGTTTACTGGTGTTAAGGTTTAATAAGATCCCATGGGTGTTAAAGTGTAGGAAGTGAACCTTGGAATGATCATACTAACTCTTTTTTTTGTCTCTTCCCTCTGTTATGCCACCTTTGATGGAGTGACATGAATTCACCTCGTGAGGACAGCCTGATGCACCTGGCTTGTGTCCTGTCTGTCATGTTGCTGATTCCATTGGTCCTGTACTCACTTTGGACCTGCTCCCCCAGGACCTACTCTGTCTCTCCTGTTTCTGTTGGCTCATCCTCATACAGTCTGCCCTCCTTATCCAATACTGTCCCCAGGTTTTAAATTTTTAAAAACATAACATTGGATATCGTAACACAGATTGCTAAAATGATGGACGACCATATTGCACAATATATAGAATTCAATAACTTTCTATTTTTTGGCCTCATATGTAGAAAATATTATGATCTCCTACAAAAAAACAACCCTTTCACAGATGATGATATGGTTCTTTGTGTTGGGTTCTAGGTGTAACCACCTGAGTTGCATGTAAAACCTTAATAAAAGCTTTAAGGGTCCTATGGGGACAAGCAGAAGAACCCTACATGGTTCAGGTCAGCACTTTTATTTCTAGGAGTCTTTATGAGTCTGAACAGACATGGATATTAATTGAAACTTCACTGGTTGGCAGAGGCGTACAAGTGGGAGGCGGTAATTCTAGTTGCTTATAAAAGACTTTACTAATGACTTAAACCTTTTAGTCACAAATGCACTGAAAAAAGGTTTGGATGCCAAAAATGCCTCACAATGTTTGGGGCCGACCTAATTCCTGTGGAACAGTTCAAGGATGTTGTACTTTTGTGAAAATGTTAAATACTAGTTTTGTAAGCTGTGGAGTCAACTACGTACATATTTGAGTTGTTTTCTGTGAGAATAAATAGTTTTCTCCTTTTTTTATCCTCTGGGAGACGTGGCACTGACACGACACCCAGTATTTTCCGGCACCATTAGGGCATATCTGTGTCTGTGCACTATAAAGCCAAGGTTGTCAAGTTATTTCCGTCTGTAGACCCATTCATAGCTTGTGTCAGACCACTGCCTATGACAGTAATGGTTCTTTAAAAGCTTCGAAGAGGTGTATTCCCTTTGCTGTTTGACAAGGCTGAGCAGCGATGGCCAGAGCCCACCTTGTCCCGTACCTGCCCTCTCACAAAAGCACCATGAAGATGTGGAGCCGGTCCTGATTCACACAGACATTATGCTGCACAAAGAGATTTGTGGGTGCAGTGTCAGGTCCTCATTCCAAAGATCTGTAGCGATCGGTTGAGTATGTTCCTCTTTTCTTTTCTTCTGTATTGTATCCTTATACCCAAGGCAGAGAGGGACAAGGTTGATAGCATAAAGAGATAAGACACAAAACCTCTTTTATTCATCACCAGGTTTGAAAAAGGAAAATTAATTCAGTCTTATTATCCAACTCTTTCTGTAGCCAGAGGGCTGAAACTTGAATATTCTCTGAGGAGAATTTCCCAAAATGGCTAATGCAGGTACCATAAATCATCTAATTTCTAGTGAAAATAGGAGACATTATTTAAGTGTATCAAACTTGAAAAGTTTAAAGAAATGAGTCGTCTGCATAACTTATTTTATTTTGTAACATGAGGTAGCAAATAGAATTAGATTAGAAAATATCTTTTCATAAATAGCATTGTACCCTTAATAAGTAAAAAATAATGAAGGCTCCATGTTTCCATGGCGTTGTTGTAAAAATGCATGTTTAGCATGCCATCCACGGACTCAGAGATGAGTAAGGTTTGACCCCAAACAGTTTCCCACAAGGTTAGCATGCCCTCCCTACCATGTTCATCTAGTAGCCCCATACATCAGCCGTGACACTGGGAAAATTAATGTCACTGCGATCCAGAGCCCAGCGATGCCTCTGATGGCATCTTGCTCAGCGGCCAGACACAAGAGATCAGCTAAGTTCATCCTCAACAAAGCATTATCTGTTGGAGTTAATATTACAGGAAAGAAATCTCAAGCTCTCCTCTGTCTCTGCGTCCAAATGAGTTGAATTTTTCTCCAACATTGTTCATGCTGACATTTTTAACATTAGATTATACATATTGTCCAAATGCTCTACAGTATTGCATATGTTTAAACTTCTATGAGGAAATCTTATGGATTTTTACTGTATTCAAATCTAACTTTATAAAGAAGTTAAATGCATATTTAGGATGATCGTATCTTAAAAAGGAATTCTGCAGTTTTCATTTGAGGACCATTCAGCATGAGGATAAAATAACTGGAGTAATAGGATGAGCAGTTCTGAGCAAGAGCCTCCCTATTTTAATTATGCTATCATTAATAACACATTATAGATTTTCTTAGGGAGAAACAATTTATCATGTCATTTGAAGGGTCACAAATGTGATGAAGTGATTAAAAGCTAATGTTTAGTTAATGATCGTCGCAATACTTTAAATTCGGCGGAATCCGAGCGCTCCGTGGCCATTCTGGTGGCCCATTATGGAGGAGGCTGAAATGTTTAAGACCTTCGTTATCATAATACTGCAAATAACTTAGGGCTCCCATCGATTTCTATATGGTAAATGATGATTACCATCGACTGTTGTCTTACACGGACAGAAAATATAAGCTACAAGAGGGAAGGATGAGGGGTACAGTGGGGACAAAGAGAGAGAGAGAGACAGAGAGAGACAGAGAAAGGAGGAGGAGGAGGAGGAGCAGGCAACATTCCAGCCTGCAGTAACCTTGATGACACCCTTCATTACTATGTGCAGGCTGACATCCTGACAGAGGCACGCGGCACCAGATGGAGGGGAGGGACACAACTCCATTCCCACCCTCCGCTCGTCCTTTGTAGAGGGGCAGCAAGAGGGAAGTTGCAAGTGGGGAAGAAAAGGGAAGGGGTAGAAGTTGCGTCGGTGCACAGCTTGACTGACACTACACTGGCTCAGCTCTGCAAGGCTGCCCTTGTCCTTGTGCTTTGACAGCAGGTGGCCTAAACTCTGGCCCGACCTTGCCACATCAAAAAACCTTAGCCTACTACTCTGCATGAATCAGGTAGACCCTCACTCCAACCCCTGTACAATTTGCGAAACATCCCCCATAGAGATGTCAACGCCAGTATGCTTTATCACAGATTTAATCCACAGCAGGGTAAGAAAGTTCCCTTACTTAAAGATGAACACAGCAATTTGTAAGACTGTTAAAAAACTTTTCAAATAAGCACTCATTTTTTATTGATGATGGTCACACTTATGCATGAAAATCCTCCTCTGTGCATTAGGCAGACATTCTTGTTTGACTCACTTAACTCGAGATTTCCTCAATGGAACCCAAAGTGCTAATGAATAATGCTATACTTAACATAATTGTCTCCAGTAAAGTATTCCTAAAATACAAAGCAATAATGGATTTAAGTTGTTGTGATAAGAGGCTACTTAAACTGACGGTGTTGGTTTGAATGCTACAGTGTGACATAAAAAAGCTATCTAACAGTCCCATTGCGGTGGAAAATACAGTCATGGTGGACTGATCAAAGGTGGCATTGCCAGCAAGTCCCCTTTAAGGACATTGGCAGTTAGCACAGGGCTGCCCAGCCTCTTTGTCTTCCTGGCAGCCCTTTGATGAGAGCCCCCAGGGTGATTCACTCTTACTTACAGAAGTGCACACGGCTGTTAAGAATTGGATCAAAACAGATTGAGACGGGGTTGGATGCACAGGGAGGAAGAGTAGAGCAACGGATTAAAAAAAAAATTGGAGATAGATGGGAAGGATAGAGAAACAGTGTGTAAAAAGTGAGAGACAGAGCATGGGCCAGACAGAGGGTGACTTAAAATATGGATTGACTGATAGGATTAAAACGGTGAGATATTCAGTCCTATTCAGCCGGTCCATTGTTTTTTGCAATGAAAGACAAAAGGTCATTGTATTTAATGGCTTTCCTGTCCTGGGGTGGGCAACATGGCTTGTGCAATCAACTCATCAATTTGAGCTATGAATCAGTCACACTCATCTTCGCATGGTAACAAATCTGATGTGAATTTACGAGTAGATGAGTCCCTGCTCTACTTAACTCCTCAGTTTTGCATGGACTTCGTCAGTCTTCATTAGTGCGTGTTGCCTGAGTTGTGGAATGAATGAAAAAGCTTTTTCTGTCTAATAGAGATCCATGTAAATGATGATGTGTGAACAGAGTAGACAGGATGCATTTCATAACATTTCAGAAATATTAACCAGCAGTGTTGGAGTCATTTTGACAACTTGATTGTGAGAATCATTACATGATCAGTTCAGCATACACTGTTTTAAACTGGCTGTTGTGTCATTAAAAGAAAAACTGCAGAAGTCCTCATTTAAACTACTTGTGGTGCAGCAAATAAACAAACATTATATGGTGAGCAAAAGCAGCTAATCACTATACACTACTACTAAGCATTACTATATGTGTTAAGTTTACTGGGATATTGGTAGATGTATTAGCTAATTATGAATGTAACAGTTTAAAATTTGCTATGAACTGAAATAATTTGAAAGACGTTAAATGTTGTCTGAACAAAGTACCAAAATCCTCAAAAGACATAAGTGCAATGTGCAAATGTAAGCTACTTGAAACTTGTCCAAGCAGCCACTAACACTTCATCTACTTATTCATTAACCAAAGTTTTAATACCTTCACCAATTTTGTGCAATTGCCAAACCATAACGGTTGTGTAACTTACAGATGTGGCTGAATACTGAAGAAATATCCAAATGAGAGAATTTTCTGCAGATATGCCAAATATGAAGGGACTGTCTGATAAAGGGAAGAAACTAGTGGTGGGACTGGATTAAAAAAATTATCTGATTAATAAGAGGCTTTGTAATGAATTAATCTCAGTTAATCGCATATCAATATTTGACACGAGAAGCAACATTTTTTGTCATTTTGTTGTCTGTGCTAGCTGCAACATGTCTGGCATTGAGGTGGTAGCGAAGGTTGGAAGAGCTCCAGACAGGCAAATTCTTTCCTGGACAATTTGTGCACACATACAGATTTCCACCCGGTTTTCCGCCCAACAAACCCAGCAACGACTCTTCTTTATATATATATATATATATATATATATATATATTATATTTTATATACACGCAGCAAATGATCGGAGCCGGAGTCAAACTCACGTGAAGAACGAAGCTTCCGCACATGGGACGCCTACCCTACTGACTGAGCTACGCCGGGAACTGCAATGAGAAACGTTCCGCGCTGATTTCAGTGCAAAAATAAATTGCGATTAAATGCGTTATTTTTTCTGTAATTAATTAATCATAATTAACGCGATAAAGTCCCAGCCCTAGAGGAAACACTTCACATACTATCACATTTCTCTAAAAGTAAAAGCAGATTTTGAAGATAAAGCATTTTAAATCATCCACTAAAAAAAAGATTTCTCAAATGCCTTTCACTACATAGCTGCTCCGTCTATTTTATTAGCTGCATTAATTGATTTTTTTTGGCCAGCATGGGGCAGAAAAGCATCAATATAAGCTGTCAGAGAAACACCACATTTGATCAGTTTATGGATTTGTTGGTGGCATGTTAGCAACAGCTATCTCACTAACGAAAGCATCCTACGAGGACAGACGCCTAGACTCAACTATACATTAAATGTGCTGGGAAAAGCCAAAAAATTAGCTAGAAGAGGCTAACAACATCTGTAGAGCTGCAGGGTTGGGTGGTTAATTCTCCATGATCTCCATAATATGAGGGATTCTTTCATATTACTGAGTCCTACATTGCATGGAACATATCTGTGATACACGTGCATATAAATTCGGCATGGTCTGCTTCTTCTGCTCCTGTTTGTCAGCAGTGTAATATTTCATCCTATCATTGATTGGCAGCGGCATTGGTTCCTGGCTGTTATTGCAGTGGCAAGAGGCACATATTAGACCTGCTAAATTTTGGTGGCAGATGGCATAACTGTGTGCTCTCCCATGGGGTGGCAGCCAGCTGGCCTCTCTCTGCCACTGTGACAAGGGTGAGCCGTAAAGTTGTCACTTTATGTATATTGAAATATGAAACATTTTTCTGCTTCCTGCTGTGTATTGTAAAGCACCGGACGTGTATGCGTAACATTGAAAGTAAGTCAATATGCTTTTGTTTGTTATGTATTTATATTGTTTAAAGTTCAGTTGTATAGAGGACCAAGAGCGCCTAGTGAGGGCTTAGTATTAAAGAAAATCAATTATCACTGATACTATTGAATCTGCTAAATAAAATCAGCGTCATAATTCAAAATATATAATTTTTACACCCATTTACACTCATAAATTCAAGATGGCAGATAAAGTAATGCACTTATTTGTCAGAAGTCAGGCTTAACTTTCCCTCCAGCCTATAATGCCCTTGCCCTATTTGTTGTGATGGAGGGGGGTCATGCAGTAATTTCAGTTTCTATATAATGCCGACCAAGATGGCACCATAAATAATTCAAACAACTTAAAGACATAACACCAAAACAAATGCACATGGCTGAGGTTGCTGGGCAACAGGCTTCTTAACTATGGCGTATAGTGTGAAGGCAACAAAATAATCCCACAGCCATTTCCTGCGTGGTTCAGCCAGAGAGCTTTAATAGCTGCAACAGTCTGGAGGAGCTGATGAAATTATTGCAGAGCAGCCTAAGTTTGTTTACTGAAATGTGAGTAAACCAAACAAACAGCATGAACGGCATAACATGCCTTCTATTTTAGTAGTAGGTGTTTGTATTTTGGGCAGAGAGAAGGAGATGGATGTAAAATATAAGTAACACTACAAAGCATCATGTTAAACCAAAGCCATAAAGGTGAAATTTGTGTTATATTGACTGATTAAAGGGGAAAAAAGTTCTCTATTACAAATAACTTAAAAAAACAACATTTTACTTTATTCAAGAGAGAAACTACAACAACCAGTTAAATTATTTTTGTGCAGTCTTTGCCAGACTAAGGGGTCACAGACCTGTTTTCATTCTTTGCCAATAGTAAGAATAAAATGCATAAGGATTCCACAGTATAGGATTTTATATATTCCTCTTTCTGGTTCTATCATTCCCTGCAGTATTTTACAGTAGTTTGCTGTCCAAAATGCTGAAAGTCACTGTTGACTTTTTTTTCCAATGCATTCATGCTGAATAATAAAAGTCAATGTCAATCTCACTGACAAACAGAATGTTTTTTTCTGTGAATACTTCACAGCAAAACTCAGGTTGTGTAAATGCTGATAATGTACAGCTGCAGCAGAAGCAAATGTTTGTTTGCCTTAATGGCAACTTAGAAGTCCTGATGGCCTGCCTCTGCAGCTGTGCACAGCACTGCTCGCTTGTTTATTTGAAATTTAGTGTTGAAGATGGCAAGTGTACAAATGACTCCTAATTCAACACTGAAACCACACTGGGTCCCCGGCAATACACTTGCCAAGGATAAAACAGATTTTATAAGTGAGTCTTGAGATATGCAAAAGACATCAATCCATCCATCTATACAGACAGACAGACAGACAGACAGAGTCCTAGCTTTAACACACAGTCATAAACAGGCCTCTCAGGCAGTATACCTTTAACAGATTAGCATAGCACCAATTCTTGCAATTCTAACTTGATAATTAATGATCTGCCTTTAAGGCCTCACTAAGCAAAGAGCAATATCCCTTAGCCGGAAACTTTGTTGCCTGATAATCAGACTGAATTGCCTTTTGCTGTCACCTCATTATTCATGTTGAGCTCATAGTAGCCATTTTTTTCTCAATACTAAAGTGGTTAGTAGTCGCTGTGCTAATGTAGAAGAAGCTTATTTAACATTCATTGTGTTGATGACAGAGATATGCTAATTAAAATGAAGTTAAGTCTGTATCATTTTTTTTCATAACTTTGTTAATTTCATCTGAGCTCCATTTGAGATGAAGCAATTTGCCACTCATTAAAACTAAGCAACTGCAACAGGAACTAAAGCAACAGAAAAAGAGCGCTGAAAAACAGAATGGAGAATTACAAATTAAAGCATCACAGTCTAATGGAACGTGAGGCATCTTAAAAATTAAATCCTATTTTAGCAAAACGTAAGAATCAATATGACGAGCCCTCCAAAAATGCCCTTATTAATTTTTTTAAAGTAATCACTTATAACCTTTCCTATGCTTCAGTCCTACTATTTTACTAGCTAGCAGCAAAATTGCTGCCAAAATGACAGATTTTCTAAGTGGCTGACTGGTGTGATATCAGCAAAGAATAATTACTTGTCCTACAAATCATAATTTGTTTTGTCAAAGATTCTTCTCAGTCGCTTGCAAAATAAGGCCAAAGGTAATCCCATTGATTAGTGTCGTGTGAACTCTGCACCTTTCAACAATGCGGTGAGCATGCCGTCCCATTAAAATTAATTAATTACCTTTTGCCATTTGGGAACCATTTAAATTTGTAAAAATGTGCCTGGGCCAGGCAAGGTTAATTGGGCATTTAGCTCTCAGAGCTCCCCCTCAACACCCAGGAGGAGCTTGTCCCTAAAACAGAAGCAGGTCCTTAATAAAAGTAGCACAGTGACCCTTCCAATAGACATTAACTGGTTTCTTGTCTTTGACCCCACCCATCCTGATACTGATACTGATAAATGGATTCGTATTAGAGTTTCCACATAATCTTACTCCATTCTAAAGCAATCCCTAGATAGTAGGTAAGCTAGAAAGGTGTTCCTGGCTTGTGTTTTGAAACTATGATCATGGTGTGTGTGTGTGCGTGCGTGTGTGTCTCCCCCCTGACAGAGACAGATGGAGTGGGAGCCACCAGATTTACCAGAGGAAGCAGTTTATAGAATATTGTCAGGGGAGAGTAGGCAGTTTCTGAAATACAGCTTTCAAGTCACAGCCATCAATCTCGCCTGTGCCTGTCTAGATCAAGCAGGCTGGAGAGCTAGTTTGTTAGTGTTCACAAAAGATGAGTGTGTCATGCTACACTATTCCGAAGGCCTCGGAGACAAAACAGCCACCAGCAGCTTCATGCAAAGAACCAAGCAGTAAAAGGTGAAGCTGTCGGTCATCAGTATGTAAATAAATTGCCCCATTCTGTCAATCAAACAGTGAAACTGGGGCAGAGGAACTGGAGGTCCTGTGTTAATGAACAGCCTCTTAGGACTATTTGCAGGCACATATACGTTAGGGAGTAGCAACATGTTAAACAAATTTGACCGCCCATATTTTGACCCTGTTTTGATCTATGACCCAGTTCATCTAATAAAGATTAATAGTAATGGTAGTAATTTTATTCTGAAATGGTAGGTTTCAATGGATGAGGTTTCACTTGGAAATTGAATGAAAAATTATGTACTATGTTGTTTGATAATAACTAATTCTTACAAGAACGGGTTCATACATTTTCCGCTATAAAGCCATTATTAAAGGCCAACTGAAACTGACTGTTGATTTAAAATAGTGATAATTAACTGTATAATGATAATTTAGTGACAATGACAAACTCTGCCTAAAGGTGTATAATGTCTACACAACAAATCATTTGTCAGATGGATGAAATGGAAATACTAGCGTTATGTGACTCAAAGTCTGAGTCATACTTTCATCAGGCTCCACACTACACAAAACCACATGCTGCACCACTGATGATTTAACAAGCAAGACTCAGGGCTGCTTTACCAGCTAACTTTACCACCAATGAGCTTATAATGGATTAAACTCCTGAATTCAATATAAAAAAAGGTGACAATGTTCTCTTCTAATATAACAGAAGCTTTCAAATTCCATTACCGTGTTATAGTTCATGTTCTTGCTGTGCTATTTGCTGCTTTCGTCGGCCTCAAAATCTGATTGGACCATATGGCTTGCAAGACTGTAACGGAAAAAGTCATACTAGAAATGAATGTAATGTACAGTATATGAAATAAATTTACTCTGAGGTTCAATAACTTTAATGGCCTCGGTGATGTAAAAATCATGTGCTGCTACAACTGTGTGCTTGCACAACTGTCCAAACCTACATGAAATGTATTTTTCTAAAAGCAATTGAGGAGCCAAGGAACACCTTGAAAATGAAAGAAATAATATATTTTGACAAAAAGTTGATGAATCAATCGGAAAGGTCAAAAAAAGCAAGTCCAGAAAGTACCTCAAATGGCTGCTTTAACTAAAAGAGAACCTTGTAGGCAAGAAAGAACATGTTCAGAATTCAAAACATGCAGCCTGCACCTCCCACCATCAACAACACATCCAGTTCTAATCACCCAGTCCAATAATCATTAAACCTAACAGCATTACAATCAGCATTAATACCAATCTTATCATTAGAGCTTAAGTTTTATGTATCGCACTTATTAGCTGGAAGGTGGTTATTCAGGTTTATAGCACTGGATTCTGCCATGCCTTTGACCATGTTTACTGCTTTTACATCTAAAGGGGAAAAGCACAAATGAACACTTAAATAGTTTGTTACTTAGTAATCAAATTACTCAGCTTAAATTGTAAGTAGTTCTGGCAAGTCAACATACATGAAACTGACTGTTCTTGCAACTACAATGATTTAATTCTGACACTTGGGAATGTGATGCCTGAATCTAGCAGTTATACACGTGGCATCGCTGCCAGGACATTTTTAGATTCACAGAAGGTGAAAAACTAGAGCATTTTATTTTTAGTTTAATAAAGCCAGTTACTGAAGAACAGGTTATAAAATATTGTGGCTAACAGCCAGCCTGCTAGGACCTGGGCTAGCATGATAGGAGTTGTGCTACATGTCTTCCTTCCTCAGTTGCAGGCATTAAATAGGCCTAATACTAAATAATAATGCAGGATATTGAACCTCTGCCTATTTGGTTTGTGGGTGTTAAATAAAGAATTGCAATGTTCAATTAACAACCTCCGGTTTGCACATAAAAATGCATTAGTGCATTAAAATGGAATATTTGTTAAGAATAAACAGAGAACAACTGAGGTCTTTAAAGAAAATTACATTGTTGTTTTGGTTAATGAAAAAATGTTGGGTGAATTGTTGTCTGCAGCTTTGTGGTTTCTGATTAAATGTGCCTTGCCATGTTAGTCTCTGATTTATGGTGTAGCTTTGCTATTTTCTGCTTTTAAAGGTTGCTTTGACTCATTATTTCATGTTTTCATTGCAAATATGGGATTTTTCTCTGCACCTGAGGGTCATAAATAACAACACTCCTGAACCCAACACATCTTAATATAAAGACAGAAAACCACACAAGTTTTCACCATGCACAAAACTGTGTTCAGGTGTTTCATACCATTTTCTTCTTTGAACCTTTTGCACACAAAATTCTTTATGCATTTATTTTTCCCCATGTGTTTGTATGTGTGACTTGTCAGTAAATTCACTCATCACAATGCCCTCAACATAGGCATTCGCATATTTCTGTCATCCACAGCTGTTAACAAGATACTAGAATAACAACAGCCTTGAGGTGTTTACGGTGTGGTGTCTTCAATTATCAGGAGAGCAACCTGCCAGGTTGTGTCTAATTCCTTGCAAGGCGAGAGTGTACACTAACAAGTGTGTTTATTTCTGTCAGCTGATTTTCTGCCCAAAGGAAAAGCACAAACTTAACAATAAGTTCACCTCTGTTCCATGTTAATTCACTTTATTTAGTTGACATTTATTTAATTGAGGCTGGATTGTTCCCCTCACTTATCACCAGTGTTATGGTATGTGTTTTCCTTGTTCCACTTTTTTTTTATCATTCTAGTCTATATTCTCTTCATCTGGAGGATCTGTGCTTTGTGAACTTTAAGAATTATTATTCTTTTCTCAGTGTTTCACGCATAATCAGTTCCTGTCAACCTGTAGTGAAGTAGGTGTACAAAAAAATAAAACAAAAAACCAACAAAAAAAAGTTTTCTGCACTATATTTTCATTCTGCTATAGAGGAAAGATGCTTAGACCATTCTGTGTTGTTTTCAACCAATTACGGTTGTTTTGTTTTGTGGGGGTACTGAGGCCAGAATAAAATAAAGGTGCCCTTGCAAAAAAAAGGTAACACTCGGAAAGCAAAAAGGGTGACAATACCAACTGACACATTTCCCGTCTGGCATGTTTTATTCCTAAGGTCCACATTTTGGTGAGTCAGACTTATTTTCTTGCCAAACATCTAATGGATGCAATGTCTTTGATAGCACTGTTTCCCAGCCTGCCTGTGCTGCCAGATGTTGGCTGTGGAGTTTCAGTGACTGAACCCCAAAAATATAAAAGCAAAAGCAGAGAAAGTAAGCAATTTCCACTTTATTCTCCATAAATATATTCTCACAGAGGGTACATATTTACACACATTTACAACCAAGCTTAATGGCCTATTAATAGGCGTGGGCGGTTACTGCATGTGAACACACAATCTGGTGTCCTTTTAATTTTATTTATGCATTAAAACATATTGTTACTGCTAGATGGAAAGATGAAGGAAGATGAACTACAAGGAGTTCACTGGAAATCCTGTTGCTATGGCAGTTCATGCACAAATAAAGATGATAAGTCATTCATTATGGACATAACATACATCTAACATCATTCTGAATACATTTAAAAAATCAGAGGGAAATTGCAAGAACATAACTTAAGCTAGAAATTATTAATTTAAACCGCAGAGGAATAATTTATTTGTATTGGCAAGTTTGACCTAAATTATACAGCATGTGAATAAGACATATACAAAACTATTTGTATATTAATAACTGCTAAAAAACTCAGCTTACTTAAAAATAAAGTTCACTCTAATTTATATTACTGAGACACTTAAAGTTTACCGACTGCATCCTAAATTGAAGGTCTGTAAAAAAAATAAATAAATAGAAGTTAACTTTTCTATTACTTTTTCAAAACACGCTTCACTAAAGCAGTATAGTTAAACTGACACATTGCCTCAAGATACATGAATTCCATTTTTCAGTATCAAACATTTGAAATGCTTGTAATGATTATACTAATGTAAATTTTAGTTAAAGCAGTGGTTCGGTTACCACCTGCAAAGAAGATCCTAACACATGAGGGAGGTCTTAATTGAATTTGGCAGGGGGTGAGCTGAACAGGTAAGATGTTGGTTTAGCAGCCTGTGCTAATGGTGAACATGAGCAGGTCTCACACTGTGAGAATATGCTGGCGGGCACCGAAACAGTAGGTGTGCAGTGTCAGAGACTAGAGACCTCATTAGATTAATTGATAATTTCATGTCCGATTAGGTCAGTTGCTTGCAAGATGTGTCATTACAGACTGTTAAGAAATCATTTGTGGTAAATAGGGATACGAGAATAGGAGGTGGTCAGCAGTTTGTAAAAAAACTCTCCTGTCAAAAAAGAAAGTAATGGTTATCTTTATAGGCACTGATGAGTTCTGAGGTTCAGTGGGGGGTCTTTATTTGGAGATCTCACTCAATGGTGAAGCTGTTACATGAGTCATTTTTTTAGGACTGTGGAACTGCAAAGGGAATTAGCTTTATGGAACTTCAGTCATATACCTGTATACTTATATAACTTTCCACTTTATGGGTTTTTGGTGCTAGAAGTGTTGATCCAGGTGTGATGTGATGTCACAGCTGTTAAAATTGAAATTAATAGAGATCAGATACAATGTTATGAACAGATGTCAGAACAGAAACTAAGCAGAGGGGAAGCTGTTACTCATGTTAAGATTTTGTCATGTTGTGTTAATCACAGCGACATGATGCTAACACGGTGTTGTTCAGTGTAAGAAAACAAAGGCAGAGTCAGGGAGGGGACTTTGTTTTGACGAGTTTTAGCAATCTCCGTGTAATAAGAGTTATTATTATTATTATCTTTTAGTTTTTATGATAAAATAACATGAACAGTACTTGAGCTTATGTAAATACAGTGTTGCTAGCACACTGAAAGATTGGTATCTGTGTTCCATAAGCACCCAAAACATATTTGACAATATCCCTCTACACTGTAACAAAGTTCTTAATGTTCCCAAGCTGATATTGTGACAATTATTTGAAAATTCAAATGTTAGAGAATTGAAATAGAATACACAGTTCCTGTTCTTTGCAGAGAGGAAAAATAGCAGCCCAACTCAAACTTTTATGAGAGCATTTTCACTTCTAGCAATATCTTTGAATAATAAATAAACTAATCCTGTCCTTTTCCTTTTCTGACATCCTGGTGGCAGCACAAATCTCTGCATGCCTGACTGACGTGCCTCAATGGATGTCGGCACATCACCTGAAGCTCAACCTTGACAAGACTGAGCTGCTTTTCCTTCCAGGGAAGGAATCTCTCATTAATGACATCTCTTTAAACATGGAGAACTTGGCATTGACTCGTACTGCAAGGAACTTGGGTGTAAAACAGGATGACCAGCTGTGGGATGTGGAATCACAAGCCTTCAGCAAGAACTTTAGTCCAAAATGGCTACGCTGAAATGCAAAGACTAAAAACTTCAATTTAAAATGCAAAGAGCATTGATTTAAAAGATATATATAATATAAAAGATTCAGCAGGACTGCAGGTTCTATCTTTTGATTTGCAGCTCTTTCTTTCTTTTTTTTTCATTTTCTCAATCCAGAGTTCAGCTTTTCCAAAGCTGCCAGTCATATCTTTCCAGGAACTCTGGAACGTGACCAGAAAGCTCTGATGCTGCTAGAGAGTGGCACTCCAACAATGAAAGTTTAAGAGTTGTCAGTGTATTTAATATTGTTTCAACTGTTCCTTTTTTAAAATGATTTAACTATGAACTCTCATTGCTGACTGCTGAGGTCTCTATAGCATGTCTCCAATTACTGTAAAACCAAGCTCAAAAGCTTTAATATCAGTTATGTTGCAAGTGCAACACCGAGTGTCCCTGAACTAGAACATGAGAAAGGGCGAGAATTACTGAACCTTTTGTGACTCACATGAGGTGCCTCGATTACAATAGCTATTCAGCTATTTAATTAGCTTATGTGAAGGTAAAGAAAAGAAGAGCGGGACCCTAAAGTATTCTTCAATTTTCATTAATTCATGAAGGGCCAGAGCAAAACAGACATCCACTACTTTGCAGCTCAGTCATAAATTGACTTGTTTCTGGATCTTGACTATAGTTTTACATGTAAGGTAGTTATTTTAAACAGCAGCTTCACTTCTGTTACATTTAGAACAAATTATCTTAAAAGCTTTCCCTCACTTTGATTTTGAAAAAACCTTTTCTTTTGTTATAAATCACAGCTTTGGAAGACAGAAACCATTTTCTTTGAAAAGGAGCTTGAGGAAAAAAGTAATAATTCATATATATAAAGTAAAATATTTCTCCCTTTATTAACATTATGTTCAAGCCAGTTTTCCTCTTTTTAAACTCCGAAACCTATCAATTAAAAATCTTTGCAATGAACAAACATGTACAAAAACAAATCTATGAAGCTGGTAACAATGGCACAGTAATGCAATGTTATACAATTGTTTGTAACAACTAACTAATGAGTTTTATGTATTGTTGTATTTATTCATTTTTTATTATACCACTCTGTGAATGTAAAAATATACTAACAATAATATGAAATAATCTTATGTACCTGAGTGCATTTAAAGTGTTTTTTATGCTTTTTTTTCAGTATGAGCAAAAATAGGATACCAGTAGACAAACTTGTGTTTACGGCTGAGTGTCCAGAGGAGTTTATAGAGGAGCGTCCAGGTGGCACACCATGACAAAAACCTGCAGGTTTGGTATCTGGCAGAGGTTGTTTGGCTTGAGCAGGCATTTCAACACACACAACACAACTGGCAGGGATGACAGGTGGGAAGCCAGTGAGGGAGCAGGTGTTTTTTTTTTTCCTTGGATGAGGGTTGAGATCAAATTATTATCTGTAAAAACGTTAAAACGAGGACAAAATGTACCTGGTAACTGAAGCTTGAAGAAGAACATAGACAAACTGAAATGCAAAACACCAAAATCTGCTTTCCTGTGTGTTTTGAAAAAAAAAAATTCTGACTGAGTAGGAAAACAAATCTTGTAGCTAGCAGCAGCTAGCGTTAACCTGGATGTTTGTTTTTTTGCACAACTTATTCCCTTCAGCTGACTCTGCTGTAATTTCTGAAATGTTCCATGGTGTATGTTTTCTCTGAGACATTTGTGTGCTTCTGCAGGTTAAATACACATGGGTTCAATATATATGTGCATAGATTTCCATATCTTGTATAAAATAGTCAGCATACAATGAGGCAGCTTGGCTGGAGTTGGTGGTTTTGCCTGAGATGATTGGAATAAAATGTAAATTCTCACTACTTTCTCGTCATTGCACATATATTTATCATTTTGACCACTGAAAAAAAGAGAGCTTGAGGTAAATTCTGAACTTGAAAGGAAGAAAATCACAAATACGACTGACTTGGTCATTTCAAATGGTATAATGACACACACTGCAGAGTGAATACAATGAATTGTAAGTTATTATTAATAATTGTTATAGCAGCAGTAGTAGTAGTCATAGTAGCAGTTGCTGTTGCTGTAGCATTTGGTAAAAAATGACTCTAAAGGCAATATATTGTGCTACTCGTAATTAGCATTTAATAATCAACACAAATTTTAACGATGCTATGCTAAATACAGTACTGTATTTTATGAAGAGCACTGCACATAATATGGTTCACAAGGAAAAATTAAGGCCTCAGACTAAAAGAAAATTTATATGTTTACATTATCATTCCTGAAACAGAAATTCCTACTTCCCATTTCATCACTAACAATATTGTTAGTATTAAAAATTGTTAGTATTATTGTACAAAACAATGAGACTGTGTGCAGTAGGGGGCACTGGAGCTGTTTACCAAACCAGAGTGTTTGTGGTATTACCTGACTCAGTATTAAAACTGAAGTGTTGTGCTTCCACTCTTTCAATCAAGATACTATCTTGATGGATTAACAATCAATAGATATTTTTTTCTTCCCGCTATAACCTTCTTTAGAAAACTGCTTGACTCTTTGTTCCTCTTAGAATCATGAAAAGAAATTAGATGTTTTAATGATCCGTAAAAGCTTTGAAATTTATTTGAACGCTAGATTATTGTTGTAACAAAATACTATGTCAGGTAAGGACACTGGCTACCAAATTCATAATTTATCGACAGTTGAGTTTCCTTATTTCCCCCTGAACTGGAAATCTTCTGAGACCCCTTCAATTTGTTGCAGCAGCTGTCAGGATGCCATAAAAATATCCCTCATGTCATCACTGAAGCATATGTTACTTTATACATGTTAAAGACTGAGAGCAGGTCCGCTCAGATGCTTACCAGCACAGCTTCTAGCCAGCGGAGTGCTGCAAAGACAAAAGCAGGGCAAGATTAATGGACAGAACTATTGGGTCTGTATGATAGGGAAATAAATACCAAATCCGGTGGTGATGAATGCCACTGCATAACTGAAAATGAATCCTTGAGCATGAGCATCATTTCTTTCACTGCACTCAGCAAACAATATAATGTGAAGCCACACAAAGAGCTGGTTGGCTGGGGAAGAAATCTTTGTTATCAGCAAACTTCAGAGACAGGATAATGCTTGTGCTGAAAAACCCTTACAGAACCAAAGGATGTAGTTAAGAAAAAGTGTTTTGGCAATGCTTTGACCATGGCCTTACACTAAAAAATGGCTGGCACTTAGGATTTAGTAAATACTTTATGTGCTGCATTGTGGCGTGCACAGTATTAATAATAGGACCTATAAAGGGAAAGGGTAAAAACAAGCCTTGCACTTCTTATTAAATATAGCCTTTTAATGAGAAATAGATTATTATATGAAACATTCATTTGAAATAAGCTGATATAATGATCTCAACAGAACAGCAAAAAAGTACATAGGCATGGTATTAGGTGTAAAAATCTTCAGACATTGATACATGTAAGCAACACTGTCGTAGCGTAATGCCGTACGAGTAAATGTGCTTGTTCTATGGACCTTGCAGTGGCTCAAAACTAAATTGTAATGTACAGTATGTTTTGACCATTAACAGTTAAAAGATGGATAACGTACACAGTACAAAACTAAAGCCAAAATATCGCTCACACAAGTACAGCAACTTGCACATTTGAAGTAATTTTGAAACCAGAATCTACCCTGTAGTGATCAGTGGATGAAGCTGTTGTATCAAGGTCTCACCTCTACAGCTGTCCAACTCGATTGCAGGTTAGGATTAGCTGTCAATCATGATGTGACACCCCTTTTTGAGCATCAAATAACTTAATAACTTAGTCTAAAGTCTTCTTTGAGGGAAAATTATTTGACATTTACTTTTTTTTGTTAATTTTCACCTTGGCTCTTATCCAATCTGCTAATGGCAAGAGGGCGGGACTTATGACCTTAACTGCAGTGAGACACCAGGGGCCAATCAAGATGTTTTGGCTTCACTTTTAATAAGCTGTCATGTCATCCATCTTTTCACAGTCAATGGTTTTGACAATATAAAAACAGTCATAAAGTGTTATGAGTCTAATTAGATACATAAGACATGGGTGCCCTGTTTTTTGTGCCAATGTACTCAAATGGAGGGCTTTTATGAAGTAGTCTTTGTATTCCCTTTCAATACTGTTATATTTTATAATATTGTCACTGTAGCGGAGCATTGTTACTGTAACAGAGTTAATATTTACAGATATACTGTACAACATGGGACAAAAAAATATCCACCATTATTTCAAGTCATCCTTTATCTCGATCTGGTGGTTGTTTCCCCCACATGCACAAGGAAGAGATGAAAATTGTATATTTGATCAACATTAATGTTCTTAAATTCTGAAGCTAATTCAGTGTCACTCTTCTGTGTAACATCTAAAAGTTTTCTCCAGCTCTAAACGTGTTAAAGGGATAGATAACAGGCACTTAATAATAATAATAATAATAATAATAATAATAATAATAATAATAATAAAATTAAAATTCATTTGGATACTCTAATGTTGATACTGATCAATTGTGTCCCCTATTTACTGCATCTCTATTAATTACAGGTTTTTTGCCATCTCAGAATTCTAATGCTGAGCATCAGTTTGTCAAATTCAGCTCTATGTCTATGTCTGCTAAAACCAATCTATTCTGACAAGTAGCCACAGTAATGCTAATGATGCTAACATGTTAGCATACAAAAGTGTAAAGTCTATCATGTTGACATTAGCATGCTTGTTTGCACAAAAATCATATCTGAGCTCTGATTAACTAGTAAAATACTGTCTCTTTGAAGCAGCTAGTGGTTAGCAGCTGCACCCAAGCAATCGCGATACAGTACATCTCATTGATACCCACCAGTCCAGATATCTTTTCTCTCCTTGTTGTAAATTGAAAACAAATTATTGGTGAGGTAATTGCTCACTCAATTAAAAAAACAAACAAACTCAAAAGATGCTATTAAATTGACAAATATATGGACTGATACAAGTATTGTGATGTGAGATAAACTAGACACTGTAGAGCTGAGCCTGACAACCTGAGCCTAACTAGTCCTGAACTGGCTACAACTCGTAAGCAAAACCATATATCTGGAGGAAATAAACAGTTAAGCAGACTACTGAATCACTTGAGAGTGATTAGATTTGTAGTGACACATTATATAGTTACTTAAATGAATGATTAAGTTGTCATTTGTAAAGCATCACACAGAAGTGCTTTACAAAAGACTGTAACAGTGCAGGAAAACATAAGGAAAATCATTGTTAAACGAAGCCAGGCATTGTTCTGTTTGCTGAAGATGACAAGAACACACATCTAGAGACAAATACTTAAGCCTGTGATTTATGGATGTTGAAAATCTCCAGCTGACAAAGATACATCCATATGAGCAGAATCAGGTTATGTTGCAGGGAGGCTGCTATTTCTTGCATAAATCATTCCTGCAGATTGTGACCAATGTTTTCATACATACCTTTGCTCACAGCCGACCCCACTAAATAGGCTCATCACTATGTAAAAGAACCAACAATTATTTAAAAGACCACAAAATTAAAAAAAAAACAAAACAAAAAGACAAATATCAAACTAACCAAACTGGAATTACACCAAGAAAACAGACACTAAAAACAATAAAAAATAATTAGAAAAACTGAAACAGTACAAGTTTTTAGATGTTATTCTAAAAGCTTGCAACTGGGCTGGCAGCTGTTACACTAGGAGGAAGCTTTTTCCAAAGGTTGGGTGTTATGGTAGCAAATATGGAGTCTTTTTTTTTTTTTTTTTTTTTTTTTTTTAAGTTTCCCATCTATGGCCAGAACTGCTAGTGTGTATGACATGAGCAACCTTACTTTCCTTAATGATAACAAACATGCAGGTAAATAGACTGGACCTCAAAAAGTCAGCAGCAGTTGCAATTTTTTCAGCATCAGAATACCCAAATAAAAAGTGACCAATGATACATAGGTAGTGTTTCATATTTCAGTTTGATGACTGAGCGTGTTAAAGAAAGTTGCAGCTCTGTTGATGTTTCCAGGAACATGCAAAACATGATTTAATTTCTATTGTGTTAAGAAATTAAAACAAACCAAAAATATGTGTGGTCATTGAAAGCTTACAGATAAAACACTGCCAAAGGTATTTTAAGCTTTAATATAACTGTTTTTCTTTTTTCTTTTTTTTTTCTTTTCCTGTGGCACACAGAGAAGTTCAATGGCTTTACAATACATTTCTTATCCAACGTAATATGCCTTCTGTTGTCATCTGTCTTTTTGCTGTGCTCTTATCTAAAAACCAAGGAGATAAAATAAAAACGTACAACGGAATACTTTTTTTTAATGTTATGAAGTCAGTACTTTGTGAAACGGGAGATCCATTTTATGTCTCACTGTACGTATGTCTACCTCAGGGAAGTGTATGGCTTTAAGTTGCCTTGCAAATGTGCCTGAATGATGAATGTTTACACTTTGCTCTTGGTGCTGAAAAGCTCCACAAATCAGCTGTCACAACATGTACATTTTGCAAAGCTGTACAAAATAGCATTGATTGTTAAATCTTCAGACCACAATATTGCACTCACGCACCAGGAGGTACTGCCTTGTGAAAAACACAGCTTGAATTTCAAACACGGGAAGAAGCGCTCCAAATGCAAGATTCAGCTTAGACTGGAGTCAATCTCAAATGACATTCAATTAACGAACAGCAATAAGCATCAAGCCAAAAAAAGGTGTACGCACACTTGCACACGCACACACACAGACACATTCACCCACATATATATGTATATATAAACAGCTGGCTTTTGTTACTTGACATGACTATCCATTACTGCCCTGCTGTGTGCCTTAGGTGTCAGAACAATGACAGAGTGCCTCATAACTCACAAAGAGCAATGCAGATTTGCTGTGGGTTGGAAATTTAATAAAGAGTCTATAAGTAATGTGTTGACTACTTACTCACTAGGGCTATTTAATCCTTACAATGTATAAACATTTTTAATATTAAACTGTCCATTATGTCTGAAATGTTTTGCACATTTGCTGAAATAAAAGGATATCCGGTCTGCCCTTGTGTTATGTCGTTATTCCTTTAAAAATGTATTTTCTCAGTAAAGAATGGCAGTTTCAGATATAACCTTTTGATCCCTCAGAGTAAAATCAAGGCCTCTTTTTCACCAGTACATATATTTAATATTTCTTTTTTTTTTTCTCTATGTCTTTTAAATTCTTGAAGGGAATGACAGACATGCTGGGGACAAATATGATACAGTCCTTATAGTGGTTCCATTTATCTTCTTTGTCTGCCTGAAATGCTTTACATCACTGCTGTTTTCCTTTTTCTCTTTAAGAATTATGCTTACAAAGTGAATATTACATCAAAAGGCAGAAAAGGTCCAAAAATGAAAAAGAGAAAACAAAATTGAGATCAGTACCCCCTCATAGTTCATTTGCTGGGCATTTCTGTTTCTTGTCCTTTTGTTAATTATACCATCTTCAACAGAGTTTAGCAGTCAGGTGATCTGATTGTTTTAGTATCTCTGTGCTGTACATGTCCAAGGCATGATTTACTCGAATCATCTCGCTGTTGTTGAGCTTGAGCCTATGTTTTAGCATACAAGAGAAGAGGTCCAGCTGGGGTTTACCAGGTGCAGATGGAGGGGCAAGGCGGTTAATCCGATCCCTAATGTCCAGTAACAGGAGCATGACAGATGAGGACGAGTAGAACTGAGTTCCTTGTGTGTACGACTGGTTAACCTGCTGCACTGCACTACGGAGCAGGTCGGCATTAAAGCGCAGGCTGTAGCCGAACACTTGGATATCAGATATTTTTATATAGATCTGGCGCTTGTTAGGGTCTGCGAGGTCCACTGGACCCTGTCCCGTGTCATTGCGTAGGCCGGTTGGGATCTTCGCACGACTACGAAGGTAGATGTGCACTGTCTCAAAGAAGGTCTTCCACCGGTTGCCCAGCAGGAGAGTCCAGTTGAAGCACTGGGAGTTCTGCAGTCGTACTTTTTCCCAACGTGGGTAACCATGTTCACCAAAGGGCATGCTCCAGCCTTCTGAGTGGCTACCACTGAACGGGTTGACATAAACAAAGAACATGGGGTCAATGCTGCTATTTCGCATCTGGCAGATCTTCATCGATAGACCAATTATCATGTGGAGGTAGTCCATCCGATTTTTGTTACTCTTGAGAGTCAGGGACATGCGCTTACGCCATCGAGGGTCAAAGAAGGTCTCTAGACGGATCTCATTACTGATGAAAGTAGTGTGAATGTACAGTCGTGAATCCATTTTCTGTAACAGGTATTTGAGTTCCAGGTCCTGAAAGTCCAGATCAGTTTCAAAGCTGATGAACTGCTCACTACGTTCAGAGTCCACATTCTGAGGCTCGCAGCGGCCGCGGTACAACTTGTAGCCCTTGTTGCACGAGCCACATTGTGAGATGTTGGCCAGGCTGCACATGGCACAGCTGTTGTTGCCACCGATGACACATGGGATGGGTCGCTGGCATAGAGTGACACCTGTGTGGCACACGCATGTCCTTTGGCTCTCCAGGAAGGTCCCCCAGAATCCGTTCTCGTTGCAGTACAGGAAGGATTGAACCCTGTTGAGCCACTGCATCACAGACCTGAAGAGAGAGGAGGATAAAAGAGAGTCAGGAAAGATGCATCAACAAGAATTAGTTTTAGCTTTTATCATATCAAACCTGTTTTCAAATTTACTTAAAATATAAGTGTATGCAACCCATCACTGATCTCTGTCCATTGTGACAATCATCTTGCAGAAACTTGAAACCTGCTGTGACAGGCGATGTTATCACCATGGAAACCATGTGGTTATAATTGTACTGAATTATCTTTAGACGATACACGCATATACTGGAAGGCTTTGGAACACTTTTTAAATTGACCTTTGCAGTAACTTACAGAAGGTGACAAAATCAAACAAATAGTTTTTAAGTATGATATGAGTCATCGCAAGTTGACTTACTATTAAAATTAATTGACATCTATGGCTGGTTAGCATGAAAAGACTTTGAAACATCACAAAAGTCAATGAAAGGCCTTCTTAAACTGTTGGCAGCAATGTATACATGTAACCCATCTAGTGTGGATAGTCAGTGGATAGGATAATATCTTCCCTTCAAGAGGGAGGAGTTGCGTTATTTCCCTGAGGTGGAAGGCATTACTTGCTATTCTTATCTTTCCTCTTCTTCTCCCCTCAGGCATCTTTTCTTGTCATCTTGACAGTGCTGGAACTTCTTTTCTGACTGTAGGAGGTGGATTCTGAATCCTGATTCTTAAGAGAGGAGGTCTGGTCAAGGTTAGCCTGACATGTTAATGAACCCAAGCATTAACTATGATGGATGACATTGCATTCTCAGCAGACCAGAGAGCCCCAAAGCTATACCCAAAATGTGCCCTGAACAGATCACCTATAGAGGACAATGGAAGCACATTGTTTGATTCTACCAACTTCGGCTTCAGATTGAGGATGGGATGAAGTTAAAGTGTGCTTATGTTTTCACAATCTAAAATTTGCACACCTTCTCCTGAAACCTTTAACTTACACAGCCTGCACTTAAGGAGTATAATTTGTCAACATGAAGCATGCATCCTCAGTATCTCCCCACATAAAACATCATGTCAGCAAATTAAGTGGTCATTAAATGACTGATATTCAGCATGGTGCAATCTTTTTATTGTGCTGCTGACTTTTATTCACTGCTTGTTATGTAAAGTTTTAATATCATCAACCAGTTATTCTCCACAGAATCCATAGTGTTTGTGTTTAGGTGATTCATTTTAGTACACAATTCCTTATTTATTCCATCCTTCACTTTAACTGGAGAGTGTTTCTTGTTTCTGCTATCTTCTGTTACAGCAGTAGTTGTGTGACCAAATGTATATATTTTTTTCTTTTTTTCTTGTGATTATAACAAAATGGCCTCTAAACATTTATTGGTCTCTTTGATTATTATTGTGCATGCTTCAGGGACATGACCTGTCTGGTCTTTTATTTTCAATAAGGCCATCTTATTCATTGAAAAAATTCAAAGAATACCAGACTTGTGACTGAACTAGTATCTGAATATCAATATCTAGCAAGCTACAATTATGGCCATTGATGTTTTAGGTTTTTTTTTTTGTTGTTTTTTTTTTTAGGAGACATGTGTGTGACTAATAGTGTGTGAAACACCAGAGTGAATGATAAACTTAACATATTTTGAACAGAATACGAGAGATTTTCCTGATCTGTGCATTTTTTTAGTGTATATTTCACGTTCTTTGCATCAAATTTTGACTTTTTAATGCTTTAATTCAGTTGTTCATGTCACTCACTTATTTTCCCTTTTGTTTGGCCTTTTTTTAGACTTGTTATGTGCTTGTAGAAGGATAGCTTTTTCCTTGAGCTTGTTTTTTTGTGTGCACTAGTGTGCTGCATGTCTGCTTTTGCTCCTTCCCAAGAAATGAAATGTCTTAATCTCCTGTTGAAGGAACTGTATTTGTGATTTTCTATCATTTTCTTTTGCCTCTCTGTAGTATTGCAGTTTGGCCTGAAGTGTCTGTGGAGAGATGGGTGTGTCGTGGTGGCTTCCTCTGGCTTGTCTTTTGCTGTCTATTCCAGTATGAATATATAAAGGAGCTCTCTAGTAGAAATGTACTGTTTTTATTATTCCTAGTCACAGCAGAGACAGCTAACCAAGCTGTGCATTCATCTAGCTTTGAACTTTAACTACTGGGCATTACATTGTATGTTTCCATTAGCTAGTTATGTATTCAATTACAGCTACCACAGTCTTTACTCTATTAAAACCCAAAAGAAACTAGAAAAAAAAATATAAATGAGTTCCCTATGCATAAAAATTTAAATATACATGTAAAATACACAACTCTTTTCAAACAGTTTTTTTCTATTTTGTTAGAAATATGAAAATGTTGCCACTGGAAATGGCATACAAAAGTGACTGTTCTCACAGGTGCCTCAAACATAAAACTATTCTCATTATTTTTTATGGGCTATTTGTTATTGCATTGGACATGAGCACAGTCATAATAATCCTTCCTTTGAATTTATTTGCAATAACTGTTGAAATATCCTGTCTGAGACACCAAACTAAAATATGTTCTATCATATAACTGCCTCACTAAATAAGCCATTTGAGTGCATCATGTTGAAAGTTTTATTTTTACTTTATTTGTTTCCATCAAAAGCAATGTCTTGGCCAGAGGAAATTAAATGAAAATGTATTGGAATGGATATTGTTTGTTTTTATGAATTCAAACTTAATTTGTGTTTGTGACAAATCCTCCATCAACCTCAGTATTCAGATGTAAAACACTGCTTGCATGGCCAACAGGTGCATGCTGGCAAAATGATTCACATTTCATTCATTAATACATGTTTTTACTTTTGCCTCATTGCTTACGAACCTCTATGGTGGGTTTGAACTTGACTGGTTATATTGGAACGGAGAGGTGGATTGGTTGGATAAAAATCTTGAAAAATCCAAACTTTATGACAAACTTTATCATGCTCAAGGGTCTCAGAATGACAGTAAGAAAAGGAAGAAGGCTACACCAACTGCAGAGAGGGTCATCAACAACCACTGCTTTGCCTAGCAGTACAGTGTTGTACTAAGACTATGTATTTATGAACACTAAATGTGTTTTTGTGGCTGCAGTGCCTGTGGAGTTTATACATCTCTGTATTGTCAGCTTTAATGTTGCTTTATTACACTGTGAGAGCAGCATTTAGCATGTAGTAGCATTTTTGGTGGGTTGTACATTTAAACTTTGTAATGAGTGGCACTAAATAACAGGCTTTATATACTCCATATCAATGATATTGATTGTTGGATTGGACATTTGGGCTCAATGGAGTGTTGTTGTTTTACAAGTGTTGACATTTAATGCACTAAAACCCCTCCTCCTCTGGAATTTTATACATGAGTATATTATTCTAGTGCCCTTTTCCCCTCTGGCTGTAGCCGTGGCTGTGCTCAGGTTGTTCTGATTACGGGACAGACACATTAGTTTGTAATGGGTGTATTATTAATGTGGCTGAGTATGTGGGCATGATTTGACCTGGTTGTGCTAGCTGAGCGTTGTATTGAAGCTATTCCTGAACCACTTTGTTGTGTTGGTTACCCATCTGTCATATCTGATATAGGCACCTCTCTGCCAGTGGCTGTATACTGTCAGAGCTGGGTCTTTTGAAAGGAGTAATGAGCAATAAATGCATAATGTAAAGTGTCACATCACTTCTCGTTTCTGTTGTGTCTGCAAAGTGACAGTGTATCATACCTGGACACACTAACTGTTCCCATAGATCAGAGAGAATGCAAAAAAAAATTGGGAACACTAAACTTGATGCAAAGAAACAGAAAAATAGCTCAGAAATCATTCCCACGATGAGTAAGAGCTCAGTGACACTGTGCCGATTTTATGTGAAAGAACATTTAAAACATAATGCAGAAATTTGGACAACATGTTTGAACCAAAAGTGTTGGATAAAAAAGCAGCACCAGGTCAAAATCAATACAAATAAGAAAAAAATGATTCATCAAATGGAGGGTACTCATATTTTTTTAAATATGTTTGACTCTGAACATGAATAATTAATACCAATGCATAGCCTTGATGCAAATGATTTGGCTGCGAGTGATGCTACTTCATATCTGTCACTATTAATCATTTATACCAAAGACAAACTGCTGTGTTCATTCTACTTGAAGCAAGTCGCTTGGCTCATTACAGGAAATGCAACGGCAAATCCAATACAGTTCAGCAATAAAATTTACACACATTTATTGCCGTGAGTAGCCACAACAGGAATTTACGATGCTTGTAATGAATGGATGCCTTGTGGTGAGCTAAACTTAGAAAAATGAAAAGGTGCCATTGTAATTATTGCCAGCCAATAATGCATCTAATGCCTGTCTTTCATTAGCTGATGTAAATATGTTTATCAAGTGACCTCATGTAATATGAAATGGCTAGGGACCAACACGATTTAGAACACAACGTTTCACATCATAATAATTGAAATTAATAGTAAGTAACTTCCTCTTCTCCTATTTTGCATAATTTAATCAAACTAAAAGTGTACTTGGACTGGAATAATATGGATGACTGAAGACAGAATGTATGAGTTATGAGATAAAATGATACTAGGAGGAGCTTTTCATTGAGAATCAATCATTCTATTTTGCTGTAATGTAGGTCAGTTCATTATGACTAAAACCATATTCCAGTAACTTTTTTCACTACCTCTATTTTCAACCTGGCCATTAGCATACTGTACAAACACTCTTATTAACACTCATGCCTGCACTAACATTTTGTGCATAATAATATGTCTATTAAGCAGGTAGGAGGTCGCTCAAGTCAAAACCATTATGCAAAAAAAGATTTTCTCTGTAATAGAACTAGTTTTTTTCACTCTATCATCAACAAAGAACCACAAAATTGTTTGCTTTTTTTAATACACTTTTTATAACTCACTGGCACAATGCAAAATATTGCTTTAGCCACATGCACCCTCATGGTACATCCACCACCTTCTCAGAAAGTGTCAAGCCCTTCTCCCCTTTTTATATTGCTTACAGAGTATTTGAAGTGCTGATACCACCAGTTGATTACACACCTGTAAGTTATAAAAATGTAAATCTGTGTCAATTTCTTGTCATCTCGAGTTAATGGCAATTTGAAGGTCCTCACTTCCATGTTCAACTCGTGCACACGACAAACGCTCAGCTGTAACAATCTGAAGACTTCCTGGTCAAGTAAAACTCACAAGCATGAGACAGCATACACAACTGATGGATTCACTGCCCCTCACTGTTTTTGTATAATAACCATAGTAATTTCTATGGGTTTTGAGAGATAATTTGCAAAAGCTAATGTTTTTCGGGGGCTGCGACATGGAAAAGTTTGGGAACCTATTGCATGGTGTCAGATGTGGCTTATGAGGGAGAACTGGTTGTCCACTTATAGCACGCTTGGTTGTCTGATCCTGAGCTCAAATGTCAAAAATTTTACTTGGGCTAGACACTAAATCCCTCCAGATGGTCAGGCATGGTAGCCTGCTGCCATCTAATAGTATGTGAATGGTCAATTGAAAAGAAAATTTTAAAGCTCACTGGATAAAAGCACCACATAAATGCAGCCCATTCACCATTTAGTGTCAAAAACTATGATGTTTATATGGTAATCTGAGATTGAACATGCATATCTGGGGGGATATAGAGGAGCCTGGATGGTGTTCAAACCGCTGCAGAAGGCAATGAACATGACTCGAACTGTGCCTGTCCAAGTGGGAGTCTGTGCGCAGAGTAGCAGGTGGATGACAGCCTCATCCTCCCTATTGTGGCCCTAATGTATGAACTGGAGGGGATTTAAATGGTCTCTCACAAGGGATCTGGCCTGCTGTCATTTAGAACCCTGGTGTGCCCGTTCTTGGCCACTGTGGCCAGCCGCGATGTTTTTCACATCATCATCAGCACCCTCACTCTCACTGACAGGTTAAGGATGTGCTGGAAGGCCTCCCTGAGGTGGTTGGCACACAACTTGAAAACACTTGGGCTGATGCTTTATGGGTCTTCAGAATTGCCTCAATTCCCTCATGCTCTGATCAGCTGTTATATGCTGCCCAGAGGAGAGCTACGCATGCATAAACATACATAGGGAAAACTCACTTTATGCAATAAAAACACAAGCTGCTAACAGTGCATCTTATACAATGCAGTTAAATATTTCTAAAATAATTGTTCATCTTTATTAGACATTGACTTAAGATTAGCAAGTGATAGTTAGAACTTGATACTTTGGATGAAATAAAACCAGATCGTTTTCTGTAGAACAGTTTTCACTGATACGAAAACAACAATAAAGCTGAGATTAGAACCCCAGTGTGAGCTATAGAGCACTTATGCCTCATTCAGGCATGTATGCAAAGCTCATACACACATGCAGGCAGAGGTGATGAAAACAAATACGTCCTCCATCTGATGCAAAGCTGTCTCGCACAAGCAAGCAAATAAACATGCTGCTCTTATTTCCAGTGCCATCAGGCACCCTTGATGCGTACTCCATGGAAGAGGAAGCGCGTTCTGCGGTACTTTGATAACACTTCAGAACAAACCTCTGCCAACTCTCACACACAAATGTGGGTGTGCTCCTTTTCTGTCAGTGACAGTTGACAACTGTTCATTTTCAGACCACTTAAATGAATATTTCACGGACTCTGTTCCCATTTATATGGTGACATCGCCTAAACAGAACAGTTTTAAGGGTGTTTCATGTGGCAGCCGTAAAGTTTGCATATTCTGCAGTGGTTTCTGATATTTGTTAGAGTGGATGGGGAAATTCCTAGCATTTTTCAGGCAGTGCTGACACCATGGCACATCTACAGCGAGGCTCTTAAGCTGCAGCTGCAGTAGGTGGTGACAGATGTGTGCAATGACCTATCAAGAAAACTCCCACAGCTACATTTTCTTTTCAGACTGCAATGTGAAATACAAGAGTGAGCAAGAGTGCTTTGGGCATGTGCAAGGCTCAGCACTAAGTTGACTTGATGGACAGAAACAACGGAACCATAAGTTGAAATATATAATGGATGACATCCTTACTGTGCACGCTTCAGAAGGCAACAATCAAAATAAAACCCCCTACATCATCTCAAAGGGGAAATTTCCCTGAAAGCTGTCACTCCTCTGCGGGATACATTTTCACCTTTGCTTTTTCAGCATTTAGAAAAAGGAAACATCCGCAATATCAATGCCAATAACAAGACCTTTGTTTCATGTCGCTGAGTGAATCCACATTTAAATTTTCATCATGATGTAGAGGTCATATTTCTACCCACCTCTCCCTAGGCATCTGGTGGTTTGGGTTGTGGTGACAACGGATGCTGAGGCCAAAGAGCTTGCGGGCGGTGCGCTGAATCTTGAGCCGCTGGATCTCCAGGGAGCTCTGGAGGAGCCTGTAGCGGGCCTGAAGGTCCCAGTCACTGCCCCACAGGAGATGCACGCTGCTGATGGGCAGGAAGTGAGTGGAGGGCAGCCTCTTCAGGAAGGACTTGAACTCATCTGGGTGTCATGGAGGGACGGAGTGAGAGAGCAAATTGCAAAACAGTTAGAGAAGGAGTTGGGAGAGAAAAGGGTGGTGTGAGAAGTGAAGTGCAAGTGACAAGGTGTAAATTGCAAAAATTAGGCGTTTTTCATTTAAGAATGCAATTCATTAATTTCACTTTTTCACTGTCATATTGTGGTTCTCAGTGAAAATTATACTGACATTTTCATAGCAAGTCTAAAAGCTGCAAAGGCATTTGTTTAACCTTGTTGATGTGGCAAAATTGAAAATAATATGTTTTATGTATACAAACAAGCTTATCTGTGAACCAACTGGTGTCTTTTCAAACAAATGCTGAGAATATAAACAGTGCTGTTGAGAGCGTTTGCTTTGCAGATACACTCCACTCATTTATCTGCTCGATCCTAAGCTAGCTGGGCACCCTGGGTGGAATAACAAACAAAATAAAAATCATGTAGATGATACTGTTTGCAGGACATCAGGATACGGATGAATGGCCAAATTCTTGAATCAATTTGGAATCAATTTACAATAGCAACAAGCACTGCAACAGTACTAATAAGTTAATATTAAAGTTGCAACTAAAGTTATTGTTTAGAGTAAAGCTGTCTAGAAGTTTACAGCATTTTGGCATATAGATGAGACATCATTTAAGAAAAAAATAGTGAAAAATTAGGATGCTTTCATGTGTGTTATGTTTTAAGATCATAAGTGAGGGACATTAAGCTGTTGTCATGAGCAGAAATTGACCAAAAAATGCCAATCAGCCCAAAATTAGAGAACTATACTTTAGCTAAAGTGCAAAAAAGATATTTGAGAACAGACTTAACATGTCTTGAAGAAAAATGTTAGTTGCACATTTTCAAAGTTGGCGATGGTCAGTAAGCACCCAGGATTTTCTTACACCCCCTACTGAATCCTGACTGGTTGGACATCCTTAGTTTGTTTCCTGTGACAGCTTTTGTTGTGAGAATTTGCAGAGAACTGAGACCCTCAGTGGAGCAAACACTCCCTTACTCTCGTACTTAAGAGCACTGCGCAAACAAATTTTGTTCCTAGCAGTGGTAATAATTATCCCTCCGTCCTCTTTCTGCCTCTGACAATTTTTGCTCGTCTGCTTTTTTTCATTCCGACGCTCACTGCAATTTTTAGTAACAATAGGCAAGAGGATGTTCCTAAAACTCCAGCAGCAAATACACAAGGACAAGGAAAAAATCTTTTATCTGGTGTACTAATTAGGAAAATACTGACTCAGGAGCAGCTCATTATTATCACCGGTAGATAAAGTTAAGCACATTATAATGAATAAAAGAGTAAAAGTTTTAACACCTAAAATGTCTCCTTAGCAATGTCAAGCTAACAAAGAGATGACTATCTGTACTCAGGGTTCACATTTAAGCCTTAAAGTGTCATTGTTTAAATGATGCAAAGCTACACACAATGTAATGCACCCAGTGTTTAAAAACCCCAGTGCCAAACAATAGTTGTTGTGGAGGAAAAGATAACGTAAATGTTCTGCAAAGCTTCTCCACACTCAACTCCCCGAAGAACAGATCCGCGTATTGAAGACATGCAAAGGCCTATAAAGTGAGCCAGCACCCTCCCACAGACCTCTGCAAGACAGTTTGACAGTATTAACCACAGAGTTAAGAGCTCTGTTTCAGCAACAGCCAAGAAAAATGTCAGAATTTTCCTCCACTTTCCTCTCAGGCATGTCACAGCTTCCTTCTCCCTTTTCTTCAAAGGGGCCAGATTCCTTCTCCTCCCCTGTTTTGAACTTGCCACATTTCTCCACCCAGTTTTCAGAAATGTTAGTTGCCTCCCTCCCTCTTTTTCCCCGGGAAAGCTGGGGTGTCTGCAGCACCTGATGTTATTTGTCTGATTCCCTCGTCAGAAAATAAATATATAAATATATAAATCCAGTATCAAGCTAATCAGTGATGCAAGTTAAACTGTTGCCAGGTCCTTTTAACACAAGCTTCAAAGTCATCCCTTGATATAGCTTTCAAAAAGTCCACATGGTCCCTTGATTGACTCTTTCCTCCATCAGCCAGAGTACTATTGAGATATTACTGCTCTAAAAAAGTAACTTAGCTTCATCTTTGTATCGTTTCTTCTAAATTTGTTAGTTTCTAGACCAGTAATGACACATGGTTTATCATGTATTTCAAAATAATGTTTGTCGTATGTATCACAATCTTTAGTTGCAAATTGAGATCTATGATGCAGCTTAACTGAGACAAAATACTGCATGTGAATGCAAAGTATGTCTGTTTGGCCTCTGGAGGTTCACAATCAAAGCAGTGAGGACAAAAGACTTCGGTGCTAACATTATAAAATAGTGTGGACTTTGTTTCATTGTTAAACAGCCACCATTTCAAACGAAAATGTGTCTGACTAATTCAGGCAGAAGTGTTCACAGAAGAGGTTACGTGTTAAGCTTTTATTCACGTTATGTTTGCTGACTTTCTTCCTCACTCTCTGACTTCCCTGAAAGTTAGCAACACGCAGCTAAATCAAAGGCACTGTGAGCTTGAATTAAATCACAGATTTCTCTGGGTCGGATCAAATATATTGGGTTTTTAAGCTATTTTAGGGTAGAAATGTTACATATTGTAAGTTTAATTGTGTGCAATATTTACAGAATTAAAGAAAATGGGATGCAACAATATCAGCAAAAAAATTCCTAGGTATCTTGACGTATCCAGCAGATTTTTGAGTCAATTGTATTCCAGACTTTTGTCAAAATCACTGTCACATCTGAACTCCTTTATCCAGAGCACCAGTCAATAGCCATGAAGCACACAGCTGAAGAACATATTATGGAGGCAGAATATCCAGCTGAGAGTGGAAAATACATTACCTGTGTTAGTAGTCGATGTTGAAATAAGTCGTGACAAATCAAATCACCTTCTCTACTGCCTATTGAATGCAACTGACAAGGCCAAAAAAGTTTCTCCTGAGTGGAAATAGGAGTCTTTGTAGAAAATGTATGCCGCATGATGGCTATCAGCAGAAGAAAAGTGCTCTGACAGGATAAAACTCTTTTGCAATACCATTGTACTCACTAATGTTAAATAGATCGAGGTCAGAAAAATTCCTGTGTCTCCTGATATGAATTTACCAAACATGACGCATGTGGCATAAACATGAAATCTATAGCACATTTCTCTGTAGTAATTACAGTATGCCATATTGGATTTTGTCTCATCCTGCTGGGGAGGTGATCTTTTTCATTTATTATTTTCATTTATTTTTAGTGTTACCCTTTGTCTTATCCAGTCTTTCATGTAAAGAAATTATTATTGAATAATATTTCTTGTTATTGTGGTTTCATATAATGCAGTATGTCTGTACAATCTGATAGTTCAGTCCACGTTAGCAGTTTTGAACCTTTTCTCAAGGATACTAATTGTTGCCTGTTCTTCTTTTTCTGATCCTCAGACAAGCAATAAAAGTTTGCAGAAACCTTTCACACAAGCCTCTGACTCTGAGAGACCTACTGAATCCTAAATTTCTCATTTTGGTGAGTGTCTGAATTGCACTGGGGGGGTGGGAGTGGGGGTGTTTGTGTGTCTTTTCTTTGTTTCTTGATGCTGCTCTTTATACACTGTACTTCTTTTTTTCAAGCACCTCTCGCAGAGGTATTGCACTCAGTGAACTCCATGAGTCACATTAAAATTCTTCTTAGGTACATAAATATATTTATCTGTTGCTGGCAGGTTTTTTATTGGTACATTTTTATACCATATCAATAATGGATAAACATGGTGCCTTGAAATGAAACAACTGGGCGCTGGTGCTTTTTTTTTTTATATGAGAGAATATTTCTTATCCTGACATCTAAGCATTTGACATATGAAAGTTTTAGCTATCGTTCTTTCAATATGACTAACGAATTCTCATGCCTGAACAGCAAAATAAATTATTTGTCAGTGCATTTCAATAAAGGCCTTTATAAATGCTTTCAGTCTTCAGTTCTAACCCCTAGCCCGAGCTCTAACCCCTAGCACTGTAAAAGTCAGAGAAAATTAATGTTGACATCTGTTGGAGACAGGAAGATGTTAGAGACATTTTTTTTTACTTAGACCTTTGACTTCTGAGTTTTGTCAATTGAGTTCTAGTATTAGGAAAAGACTACTGTTTGCAGTAAACTCAAGAAAACTTAATATTCCATCATTCATGTAGATTTGGCAGTGAGCAAGGAAGGACTAAGCTGCCAAATTCTAAAAGTTTTTTAAATGAGATTATGTGATTATTTTAACCGCCTGAGCTCTGACTGTGTGCCCATTGATAACACGCATGCATGCAAGCATTTCTGAATAAAGCTTTGTTAAATATGGAGTGCAAAAATAGTAAAAAATTACTCTTGAAACTTAATATTTCACACAAAGTTACACCACAGATCGGAAACTGTTCTTGGGACTGTCATGATAAGTAAAATTTTGAGGAATTTCAGCTTACCAGAGTTCTCAAAGTCTTTATATGAGGCAGCCCAGGACTCAGACATCCCCAGCAGGGTGCTCTCCATAATCTGGATGTCAGTGATGGGACAGTTGCATTGGGGATACTCATCGGCGCACTGACAGATGCACTGGTTGTCATGGCACACGTACTCCCCCTCTCCATTGCACATGATGTAGCTCAAAGCTGACTGGACAAATTTCTCCTGCAGGTATTCTGGGAAAATAACCTGAAGACCTGAAAGAGAGAAAAATAGGAGGTTTTAACTGTTAAAATAGTGTGTTTAATTTGTAAATACATTTCAAGAAAACTATTATTGTTCCTTTTTCTTTGTGCTGGAAATCAGTGAGGCATTTGGTAACAAAAGAAAATCTAAAATTGTGCCGCCTCCATGCTGTTTTCAATATAATAGTACACATAACAACCACCCTCTCTTTGTTTTTTAACCAAAGCTCGAAAAAAGAGAGAAAAATATACAGAGAGCCATAAAAAAGTACTGAGAGAAGAGAAAAACTTTTTCATCATTTTGTATATATATTTAACGAATACTTGCGTTTCCAATCAAAAACAGTAAACACATTTGTGAGGGAAAAAAAGCAACAAGAATGGAATAAAGGCCAATGAAATGGCTGACTGCTCTTCCAAGATTGCTTTATGTTAGAAGCTCTTATTTATTTTGCTGAAGGATGTGCTCCAAAGCTTGACTGTGTTCACTTGAGCCGCCTGTTCTGCACTTACGATCTAACAACATAAATGTTAAGTATACATACAATCTGACCACTTATATTCACAGAGAGAGAGAGAAAAAAAAATCCACTAATACAGCACAGGCAACACTTACAGCAAGCGGTTGGAAGTGTAAGTGTTAATGTCTAAGCATATAAGCGCTGTGCACAGTGAGTGTTACCCTTCATGTTTGCTTGTGGTTCACATTCTCAACTTTGCAGCTTTCTGCCAATTAAACACTAATGGCATTAGCTGATTTGTAGGCCAACAGAGGGCTGGAGCTCAAAGTGTCTCCTCACTCTCACTACTGACAAGATCTTTTATAATTTTTAGACTCGGAGCCAATCCATATCTCACCCTGGGGATCTCATAGAATTGAGGCTTGGACAGGAAACAGTAAAGCCTTTCTCTTCACTCCAGGTCGAAGGAAAATGAATCCCTAGCTCTACGAGCCACTGGATTGGAAAAGAACTAAATAGATTTTTTTTTCTCCCTCCTCTCATATGAAACAGCATCTTGGTGAGGCAATATTTTCCTAATAGGTTTTACTTGAGCACAAACAGTACTTCAGCAGAAAATATGCAACCAGGAACCAGAACAAAAAAAAAAAACCAAAAAACAAAAAAAAACTGTTATTGAATGATGAATGATTGCATTATTGGTTCTGCTCACGTATTATTTTCACCTTTGGGTGAAAGTAGTAATCTGTTTATGCAAAATCAAGATAATGTAGGGAGAATGAAAGGGAGAGTAAGCATATAATTTCATACTGAGCACATGGATCTTTTTTTAGGGTTTTGTCACATGGTGTCTCTTTTTAAGCGTACATACACGGCAGTTAACACTCCTCATTTTCAACAACAACATACATGAAACTAAGAGATGCAAATAGAGGTTTAAATATGTGCCGGCATTTGGCTCTGAATCACAGGAAAACTTCAACATCCATCATCATGGCGACCATCTTTGAAGGAAAGTAATCCCCACTGTGTTCATGCGGTAATGTTTGCTACTCCTATGTAATTAGCTAAATCTTCTCTTTTTTGGATAAATCACACTTTTAACTCAGCAAATACTCAACTGCTCTGCACAGAAAACACGTTTCCTCGTATTGTGTAGCTTTATTTTTGGATATCGGTTTCTTTCCTACACCTCGTCCGAACCACTGCCCATCAGTGATGAAGGGAGCAGAAGGAGGGATGGATGGAAGGAAGTAAAAGGGATGGATGGATCATGTCTGGCCACAAAAGAGTTGGGTTGCACGGGGCTTTTTCTCCATCAGGCCTGTCTGCGGCCCCTGGATCCAATATTCATTTAGCTTGATGTATTCCTGGGCTTGAAACTTTAATGTGATTTGTGGGAGAATCCAGATGGCAAGTTCACGGATCAACGCTGCTCACTGACAGTGCCGGTGCCAGCGGCCGGGTGCACAATAACACCGAGTGCCTCAGCCCTCCCTCTTTTTTCCCTCTTCTTTTTGAGCTTGCCTCATACCCCCAACCCTTACCAACAACACACACACACACACACACACATACACGCACACACACATTTCTTTTTCTGATATTAATGTTTTGGTACCCGGAGATTGCAGAAGAAGCCGTTCGGGATGCTGACATCCAGCTCAGCACTATCAGTCTTGCGATCTCTTGTTTTTCACTCCCTTCTCCTCTCAAAGCTTCTGTCCCTTCTCTCTTTATGCTTCTCTCTCTCTCTCCCTCACTCGCTCTACCTCTTACCCCGTCTCTGTACACATCTTTTCTGTCTTACTTCATTACACTCACTTCTACTCCCGCAACACTCATGCACATGCCCCTTGACTTGTCCCCCATCATCCTTTGGCTCTCATTCACTCCATCAATCACACTCCTCATTCCTGTTTCTTCACCTCTTCTGCTCACCTCTACATTTTCCCACTGAGCACGTACTCAAGTATTGGAAATTTGATGTCTTGTCCTCCCACTCCAGTGTAGAAATGATGTCATGTAATAAAAGTAAATCCATCAACATTTGTTAGTGGAGTGGGGAATGAGTAGGAGAATTTGAGCCCTCGGGCCAAAAATGAAATGAGAAACTAATCAGAGTGAAGGCATTTATCTTTGTGACTTTCGTAGCTTTGCTCTGTGTTAGTGCGGTAACATGTGAAAACATTGAGAAAGATTGGGCCATAAAGCTTCACTTTATATGGCCGAGAGGCAGGTGTTTGTTGAGGGAAACACTAGATATTGGAGCAGGGAGTTACACTTACTGTCATTAAAGAGCTGCCAATAAAATGAATAGGTGCATATTGGAATTCCCGTGCAGCCGTTTGATAACCTCCAACTTCATGCTCTGACAGTGCACATAATTCCCTGCAACCTCTATGCCTTGCTTGCTCTAAATAAATAGCACCTAAAAACGGCAGTTAATCTCACTGTATACATCAGAGGCTGATATATTTTCCTCACTCACGTCGGAGGATTTAGGCCCACAAACATTCCATGAATGCTAAAAACGGAGACTCTGCATCTTTGCCTCCTTTTTTTTTTTTTCTTTTTTATTCTTTTTCTGTCAAGGGTGCTCTATTTTTACATGGTGATAGATGGGGAGTGCAGGCCGCAACTGAGGCTTGTAACTGCCTTGGCAAGCAGTTGCCTGCTTATTGCAATGCCACGCTTCGCCTCATAAGTTACAGTTTCATTAAAGATTAATTGACCATTGTGTGGCCGCAATTTCGCAAAATAATCATTACTTAATCCACTGGTGCAATAAAGTGCATTACTTCAATGGGGGCATTAAATTACCATTGGAGGTTATCGTTGCAGCCATGATGCAAAACCAAAGACCTCTGAACTGGAAGATTGGCTGTTTCTCTTCAGTCCAGGCCTGCCCCGTCCGCCTTGCTGATCCTTAGATACTTATAACCGAGGGGGGCATATAGCTTAGAGATTTGCTGCATTGGCCCATTTCACACGAGGGCTTCTCATCCACAACTAAGAGGTAAAGGTGCGCCTAAAGTAGCTATTTATCCACTTTTCATTTCTTAACATAAAGCGCTTTAGGTCTTTGACAATGTGCCGGGCCTGACAGAGGATAACATGTTCCACTGCAGCTACTCGCAGCTCTCAGAATAAGTTAGCATTTTTTAAAGTTCTGAATGAGGTGTACTTAGCATTCAAATGGATAATGTGTTACCGTGTCTGCGCTGAGTAGATTATCACAGATTATCATAAGTGTTCTTAGCACACTTGAAGGCAGGGAAGCTCGTGTTATCAAATAGGGACTCGTGGACTCAAAATTCTGTTGTACAGTCTTATCAAGAAGTATTTGTTTGAGGGAATTACTGTTTGTTTAATCAAGAACATCTCAAATAGCTTTTCATGTTCGGCATCCACCAAAAAGAATAGTGTTTTGTTTGTTTTTTTTCAAGTTGTCTTTCTTCCTTGAATACATTCTTGGGGTTTTTCTTGGATTTTCAATACATTCATACTTCGGCAAGCATATATTTGAAACAGCAAAACAACAGAGTCGTGACAAATCCTATTTCCCAGAACATATTAACACACGAGAGCCAGCATATGCATATGTGTTACACCGGACTGTATCTGTGCCGAACAGGAAGTCTTGTGGAACACAATGTCTTTCACACAATATGTATAGTGTTAGCTTTGAAGAAAGCCACTTTTTCATATTGTTAACACAAAGAGCAAGGACAGATGCAGGTGCAGTAATCACTGTAAAAGCATAAATTACATATAAAAATGGTCTTGGCATTCAAGGCTTGCTGCTCATGCCTCTGGAAAAAAAAAAGGGAATTGCTGAAATTGCATGTTGAAGCAATTGCTGGATTGAGGAGGGCAGGCAGTCTGGAAAGGTAGATGAGCTCTCCATGGTGCTGAGTTATTGCCAGTTGTGGTGCACACTGGACACAGACGCACAAAATCGGTCAAAGTAAGTAAGCAGCTGCTTTTCTTCGCCTTTTTCTGTGTGCAAAACACAAAAAGGGAAATGTAATTTCGTATTTTTCATATTCTATTTGTTACGACCCTGGCTCGAGAAGGGAAAAGGGAAGTAACATAAACACAACCGATGGAATGATTGTGAAATTAA
>JAQMCX010000027.1:6416014-6487319 GCA_029814765.1 Acanthurus leucopareius
GAGGAGCCCCGCGCCGACCAGCCGCACCAATCCTTAGCCGGGGATCTCCTCGGGGCCGGGTGGACACGCCCTCAGGTTACCGGAGGCACAGACGGACACACACAGACACACACACACACGGGGGAAAGGGGACGTCCAAAAACCTTACGGCTCAGGGCCGTAACACTATTCTAGTGATTTATTCTTCTAAAATGGCTGCGCACGTCGAATGCAGTAATTCCGTTTTAAATTAGCAGGATATTCTTAAACTTACAATTCAAACTACACTGAAAATTAATTGTGTCTCAGAAGATGTGATGCAGGAACTCTCAGCTGCTCGTGCACTTCCACAGCTCTCTTCAAGCTGTTCTATCATGTGCTGCCATGTGTCCCTGCACAGCAGTAGAAGAAGGGCTTCGGCTGGCGAGATATTGTGCTTGTGTCACACATTCACGCGCACGCACGCACACACACACACAAACAGACAGAAGCACATGGGCTCGTGCAGGGGCACACTTACACGCCCTTTGCATGCTCTCGCAGAAATCACATGTTTTACAAGAACCCCGGAGAGGGGGAGGAGAGACATATGACAAGCTCTGACATTTCTATTTCAGCTATAAAAGATCCACCTGCCCTCAAAGTGTCAAGATGTGCTGTACACACGTCTAAGATCAAAAGCCTAGATTTCTCACAGAAACTACATCAACCTTCCTAAACACGGTAATAATGCTAATCATTTGTATTAGGAGGCACACATTTGCTTTACACTTTTCTCACAGTGAACCAACAGCTTTCGGGTAAACAAACTGCTATTTAGTAATCTAAAAATCGGAGCAAAAGGGAAATAGCTCTTGTGGGTTGCCATTTTTTTCTTTTGAATATTCAACCTTTTAACTAGGGCATTTATGACAGTTTTATTTCAGCAGACATCAAGGACTCCCAAAAGTAGCCAACTCGTCAATTAATCCTGAGAGATATATCTATTTTTTTCCCTTCTCAATAACAATGTAACTGCTTTCTGCCATGTATAACTGGTTCCTGTCCTTTTCTTCATAACCTAAAATTATGTTTGTTTAGTAGGGGACAAAATAAAATGACTTTTTAATCAACTCTGTGTCTTCTCTGGTGAAGTATTTCCATGCTGTTAATTGTAGTTGATTCTTGTGACTTAAACAAACTGACTGCACTATGTTAAAGTTATGAATAACAAGTATGGTTTAACCACCACTGCCCACAGCGCCCCCAGCTGTATATCTGCTAAACACGCATTGAAAGTGCTGCAACGTGCAAATGACATATGTTTAGTTTACATCAATGTTTACTGTAAATTAGTGGTGTTTCACTAGTCGTCCACTAGTTGATTTTGATAATACACTTATATAATAATTTCTTATAATACCTTTTGATGTAACACCTTTATTTTGACAACATCCTTACTACGCTTGCACACATTTCAACCCAAAATATGTTACTAATGATGAGCGAGTTCGCCATTATCTGTAACTGTATCTGTTCAACCATTTCACTCATCTGTATCTGAGTCTGTTATTGGAAGAAGCCCGACTTTAACAGACAGTGAACGGTGCTTAAAGTGTTTTTACAAGAATGATAGTAAAAACAGTTCAATATCACAAGGATCTCCTTAAAACAAAGAGAGAATGAAGTCAAGAAACCCTCGATAAACTGATGAAATTCAGTTAGACAGAGAAAAAAAGATTGAGTGGGAAACCATAGCATTTGCTGAAATGGCAGCCTGCAGCCTGGCAAGGGCAAGTAGAGGGGGGAGAAAGAGGGAGATTTACGGTCATGCTGGCCCAAATGGAAACTCACTCTTGATTGACCACTTCCAATGAGCTGACCTACTGCTCGACATGGAGATATTTCATCAGGTATTGGGGGTTTCAGCATGTTAGAGAGAAGTGAGGAAAATGCGTGCAGCCATCCATCTTGATGGAAATGATCATGCGTTATCAGTTCTGTGGGGGAAAAAAAAGTTTTCATAAAGGAAATAGTTGCCTCACTCCAAAGTATGAGCCTGTGTGAGAGGCGGAAACTACCTCAAACCAGCTCCTGTGACAATCCATGAGATTCACGCCTGCTCAAGAAACCTCGTGATTTCAAAGTTAAAATATTTTTTTTATTTGTGTAATTGTAAAATCAAATACATATTCTTATCCATATAAGTATGTCTATATAACTACATATAGACATGAAGAGAAAGAAAGAGTTCAGCCTCTTTGTGTTTATTAATTTTCTTTTCTAACATTTGCTCTCAATGTTTTGCTTTTCCTTCAGTAAATTATTCTCTGGAAACCCACAACATCGTGTGCACCGATCTACTTTGTTGTTGTCCAAATCATTTTTTTCCTTTTTTTTTTTTTTTTTTTTTTTTTTTTTTTTTTTAAAATTATGTAAAAAAAAAAAGATTAATTTTTTTTTTTTATTTTTTTTTTTTAATAATTTTTATTTTTTAAATTTTTTTTTTTTTTTTTTTTTTTTTTTTTTAACTTTTCAAAAAATATTTTTTTTTTTTTTTTTTTTTTTTTTTTTTTTTTTTTTTTTTTTACAAGTCTGTCATCAAAAACAGCTTAATTGATTTGTATGTTTGTTTGTCTTTCCCATTGCGTTTGCAGAGTTTTCACTTGAGAAGAGGGACAGGCATCGAGCGACAGAGCAATGAGTATCTAATTCATCACTCTCCGCACGACTTGCCTACAGGGCCAGTTTAATTTATTTTCACTTCACCACTTTGAAAACTGTTGGCTCAGGCTATTCTAACATATTCATAAATCTTCCAAGATAGGCTCATGGCTCTTCCAAGATAGGCTGTTGAGGAAACTGGAGAAAAAGAGAAAAAGAGAGAAAGCATGCAGTGGGGATTGTAAGAAGCAAATTAGTTTGCTTTTGTTTTGGTTCTAATTTATGACAGCCATATTGGAGGTGATTGGGTCCCTGCAAGGTAATGGCTTGTGGAGGTTCCAGGGCCTTTTATCTTTCTTAAGCCCAGTTAATATATGTAACCAATTTGCTATATTCAACCACAATATGTGTTTTCTCTGTTTTTGTTGAATATTAAATTACAGAAACAATAATTCAATCTTCTGCCTAATACACTGAAAGTCCCTGTTGCTTTGCTATCTAAAATATATCATCAATTCAAATAAAAGAATAAGTGATAAATACTGACAAACAGTGAGAAAATAAGGATACCCCTTTTTCATACAGGAGTCATGAGCACCTTAGTCAGGATTTCTTTCTGAAGTATTTTATTCCACTTGATTTTTATTAAACTTCATGTTTAAAAAAAATGCATTTTTCAAGGAGTTTTTCACATCTTTGCTTTTGTTGACAGCCTGTGCTTGAGTGATAAACTGAGGAAATATGCATTTAATAGGCAAATGAAAAAATATATATATAAAAGTGAACCTTTTAAATAGTCAAATTTTACTACTTTAACACATAGTTTCACATATTCTAACAGTGCTGGGCAGTTCCTTGACTCCTTTGCCCCTTCGTACTTTTGCCTTTGAGCTATATATTTCCTTTCAATGAACATTTTTCTACAAAAGTAAAAAGAACATTGTTGTTCACAGCTCTCCAAATACTCTCTTTCAAATGTTATTTTGCAGTGGTCTCTTTCTTTTTACTGACTTGTACATCAGTTCACAAAGTCTATCTTCTGTGAAAGTTGGCAAAGCACCCAGGGCACGAAGCCATAAGACACTGCACGCTGATGGATCTGGTTATGCTGCACTTGAGGTCCACAACATATAAAAAGTCCATCTGTTAATCACATAAAGGAACTAATCTGTGCATAATATGATTTTTTTTATCTTCAAAAAGTGAAAGTAACATTATGATAAAAGCAACTTCATACTTTGACATTTTAAGGTTAACTCCTTAGTTGTTACCTGCTGGTGGCAAACATTTTATTTATCTGTAAGGTTCTAGTATGAAAGATTGGCAAGATATTTCAGTTATTTATCTTTTCTGGCTTTCTACGACTCACCAACATCAACTGGCTGGTTGATAAACAGTCCAGAGGTAAAGCTGTGGTGGCTGAATCACAACTTGACCCAAAAGTTGAGCATTTACAGAGAAAAAGCAAAAAGTTTCAAAGGTTGTCTTAACTAGTAAACACTTTCCTGTGCTACTTTCTTTCTACCACTTGATACAGACTTTATAATAAGAGTTTAAGTACTCAGTGAAAATCCAGACAATTTAACTACCACATGCTAATTCCCTCTTTCGTTTAATTCTCAGTCCTCGATAAACTATTTTTACTTCTATGTCCCAGGGGAGGCAGAAAGTGAAAATCAAGCCAAACCCAATATCATCAGGTTTCTAAGCTTTAGCCTGGAGAGAGGACAAACAACAGAGAGCAAATTAATGTGGGAGAACAAAAGTGTATTTAAATCCCAATTGCAGTAAAGCTAAATAGTGTGGATCTTTCTTTCAGATTAACTTGAGAGAATAAACAAAAGCAGAGTTTTTTTAAAATATGTCTGAGTTCCATTATATCCGCTGAAAATTCAAGAGTGAGTTCAAATTTATGACTTTAGTTACTTAGAGAATAGGATTTTTTTTTCAGCCCAGCTGATCATTTGAATGCGAAACAGGTCAATTTCTCATATATCACGTTCAGACACATCAGTGAGCAAGGTTATATATAGTGTAATTCATGGCGGATGCAGGGTGTGTCGGGATCAATGTGTTCATCTCACATGTCCACAAACA
This sequence comes from Acanthurus leucopareius, assembly GCA_029814765.1. NCBI lineage: Eukaryota > Metazoa > Chordata > Actinopteri > Acanthuriformes > Acanthuridae > Acanthurus > Acanthurus leucopareius. Next base: position 6,420,734 of record JAQMCX010000027.1, read on the forward strand.
GTCTCTGATGATAATACATCCCGATGCCCTCTTATGCTGTGTTTCGCTGCCAATAAAGCTGCACATATGGAAGCACTGAGGCGCTAAACATGCCAAAAACCAAAACCCCTCCCAGTCATATTAGGTTTAAGCAATGCAAAGTTTCATGTGTGATAGATCAAAGCTTTGCTAAGTCATCCATGAAATCTAATGTGAAAAAAATCGTTCCAGTGCCATCTCTAATTCTGATCATTGTCACGGAAAAAAAAAAAAAAAAAAAGGAAGGGAAAATAAGAGGAGAAAGCAGAAGGTGTTGGTTAATTTGCCAAACATTTTACAAAGCAAAAACTGTGGGTGGGAAGGGGACTGAGTTTAAGCTTTGATAGGTAGCTCCCTTGATGTCAGAGTCCACTACAGCATTCTAATCAAAATCGAAGTAAAGAGCAGAGGGAATATCCAAGGAGTGTCATATCCGCATTGTGTTATCTGTGGCTCCCAGGCCCCACCAGCTCACAAAGAGAGGACCACAGGGGTGAGAAGGACAGAAATAAAATAAAACATTCCCTTTTGAAAATTCCGTTATTGCAGACGATCTAAAGTATCTCCTGGAGTAAATTTGACCACAAATAAATACACCAGCTTGCTTGTGTCTTGCCTGTTAATTGAAACCAGAGAGCTGTCTCGGACCATTCTTAAGCTAATTTCACCAGAGTGAATCAGTCAAAAGGCAGTAAATGTTTGGTAACAGGTTTTGTAATCATTTCCTTGCATACATTTTATAACAGTTTTGCGGTTACACTCATGCCTGGAGGTAGATAAAGTGCTGAGGTTTAAAGCGAAAACATAAAAGTGAGGGGGAAAAAAAGGCATGATTAAAAGTTTAATTAGAAGAATGAAATGGAGTGGGTTTTCTATTACTGCATCCTTGTTGTAACTCATATGGTGCTGCATACTAATATCTTTTCCCTTTTGTTAATTCATAACTAATTAAAATAGCTAGTCTAGATTAAGGTTTATATTAGTTTATGTATTTCCGAAAGATGAAGAGGGTGCAGTAGAACCATCCACAAGGAAATTTTTGTTCAATACTAAAAAACTCGGTTTAAGGTTAACAGAGCTACAGGTCAAAATTGTCCAAAATTTGAATCAATTCCTATTGAACACATGACTTAAACATACTTCTGAGACAACATGTGCAAAATAGTTGATACATAACAAACTAGAATTGATCAAGTGTCGAAAACAAAAAAGCAGAGGGGGAAAAAGGTCAAGAAAAATAAAAGGGACAAGAAAAAATCACTCAAAGTCAATAAGATATAGATAAAGTGACATGGCAAAAGGGTGTCAGAAGAAAAATTTTAGAATAAAACAATTTGAGATGGAAAAATTGGTATAAAAGGTGACAAAATGTACTTGACATTGTTCATCCTGCCTCATAAAAAATGGCAGCGGTGGGAGAAGGCTCACGCTCACTCAACATTCAGACATATGAGCGCAATCAGACAAATAGAAAAAGAAATGTTTGTGACGCTGCAATTACACCGTTTCAGAGTTGAATCAATTCCTCATCCTCCAACTGTAAGTGCTTTAGACACCTGTCTTAAAAAACCCCTCTCATCCACCCAGAACATATTAATTATGACCTAACTTTTGGTTTATTCACTGTCTCTGTTTGATACTGTTATTGTCACTCAGCTATTGTTCAAATATTGGTCGATATCTCAGATTGTGGTTATCCGAGTGAATATTTCGGCAACGAAGAAGGTTTAGGAGCACATGAAGACATCTCCAGCTGAATGTCGAAAACATTATTTCCCCTGCTCTAATAAATGAAAAACAAGAGAATTTTTAGCCTTTGAACCAGTGTTGTGAGCACAGAAATGATTTTGTTCTTTATATCACAAATTGGTTGGTTGAACACAAACAGATAAGAAGACACAGAGGTACTTAGCTTAGATGCAATCTTATTTTTTCAACATTTACAAATCAAAAGTTTTCCTGCTCAGGATCAAAACTGTTACCTCGGCGTTGTGTTGTGGCTGTTCTGTGAAAACTATGAATCTCCCAGATACAGCTCAACAAGCAGGAAGATGTCCATATTTCTCCAAGTTATAATAAAAACTAATATTTTTTGGTTTTATACTAAAAATAAGTTCCAATTATGGAGATTCATGTTCTTTTTCTTCCAGTGAGCCCTCAACTTCATAAAATCTGCACTGTAGAGAGAAGCAAACAAAAATAACAAGATTTTTCGAATAAAAAACCAAGAGGTGGAAAAACATTTAATTACTTGTCCAACAAAACTGATAGAACAAGAAATACATGGATGAATTTCCATAAATGTAGCAAACAAGGTTTTAAGGGTTCTGATGTCTTTTATACTTCTCTGCAGACCACGCCAACGTCCATATGTCACATCATAAGAATCTACCATTTTTAACATATGCAACCATTTTTTAATTTAATTATTTTTCGTAAACAGACTCTTATGATGTGGACATATGGACGGTGGAAGCCTGAATAATCTGTCTATGTGCCTCATATCAACAGTCATACTGATCGCCTTGTGAGCCAACTGATTTAATAAGGCACAAGTCCTGCACACTACGTATTTGTCACTCGGAAGATGTGTAAAAGAGTTAAAAATAAAATGAACGCACTGCAGTTCAAAGTGTGCAGCTCTTTCCTCCCTCATTTAATGTTCTCCTGTGAGCCGCTACCTCTGTGAATAGGTGGGCATTTCTCTTAGTTCAAAATAGTAAAGTGGTTGAACCCTGTGGTTTTAACAAGATTCGCATCAAAAATATACTTTTCAGTAATAACTCTGTGAACTTGAAAATTCTATTTCAACTAAAAATGTTGCATGATGTGCAGATTTCACTTATTAGACAGCACTGCCAGTGATCCGTGATCTTCCACATTGGCCTGATGTGACTCCTCCCCACAGTTTAAATGCCAAAAGTTTGCATTTTAGCTAATTGCCTGGTAAAAGGTCAATAGGCATTTGAAAATTAGACACATGGTGGGTGTTCATTATGTGCTGAGAGCTGCGAGTGCTTATAAGAGCAGTCCCGGGCCCAGCCAATGTCTTCCTCCTCAAGGGATAGTTTGTGAAGTCCATTTATGGCTTGTTGTCAAAGAACGGGACAATGCTGTCAGAGCTGTTATTTTTTTGGGCAGTGACTGTAAAGAGCAGCCAAGGGACACAGTAAATCTGTGTTTTGTATGAATAAAAGGAGATCAAGCTGCTTTTGGGACCCCTATGAGGCTCACAAGTTGTTCCAAATGGCTCAACCATGAACTTAGATTTTCCACATATTCAATTACTTCAACTGCGCCCGGATAAAAAAGTAAAACCCTTAAAAAATACTGCTTAGGTGGTCTTTTTATACATTTGTTTCTGTGGTGTGTAAAAAAAACCTAACTATAAAAAGCTAAGGTGCTCTGTAAAATATAGATTGCACGATAGCAATAATTAGCAAAACCTTGTATACACTCAATTGAACAGAACAGCAATGTTTATGCCTCATCAACTGCATTGATTTTTGAAAATATTTGCTTTTCCCAAATTTGATGCAAGCAACACATTTCAAACAATTTGAGACAGGAGCAATAAAAGACTGAGGAAGTTGTGTGATGCTGAAAAAACACCTGTTTGGATAATTACCCAGGTACATTAACACAGTTTGTTTGCAAATGTTTGTCTTCTGTTTTTGCTTTCATTTAAAAAAAGGTTTAAAAACTTTTGGAATCTGGATTTTATGTAATTTTTTAAATCCCTCTCAAATTTACCACAACCAACTCTAAATATCACAGCAATCACAGGTAAAATGGCAAACAGTGCATTAAAACAGCCAAATACACTGTTGCAGTGATGTCGTACCACCCTGGTGGCTGCAGCAAACAACATTTATATAACAGCTATCAAAACAATCACATAAAAAAACATAAAAAATGACAGAAAAACATAGAAACAATCTAGTTTTTCTCCATGGAACGTCCACACCAGTGAAGTTACCATCTACCCACAACCCTGAACAAGAAAGATACATAAAGCCAAACTCTACTATCCAGATATTAAGCTATGCTAATCTAATACATATTGTTCATACAGGAAAAAATTAAATCACTTCAGAGATTTTACATTAATACTGTCGTTTTTTTTTTTTTTCAATTTTAACTTGCCAACATTTATAATATGCACAAACAGCATATTCACCCATCAATGTTTAATAACCAAGATCTCATCTTGATCTTATTCCAAGCTCATGAAATATCTAAGCTATGTCATGCCCTTTGGCATAATGTGTTGATGCATACCCCTTTGTGTTTGTATGTAATGCACAAAGCCTTCAACAAACTCCAATGTGAACCTGTTTGTATCAGATGACAGTAGCAAGTGCTCAACCTGACATGTTGAGAGAAGTAAAGAAAAAAAACAAGTATTATGGCAAAATAAAGACCATTTCTAGGAAAAATGGCCTATGGACACAGCCTTGTGTTTCTTATTATAAGTGCATATCTTTTAGAAATATGCAACTTTATTTATCTACAGAAATATGAAATGGCTTTTATTGTACTCTCAAGTAGAGTCAGAAAAAAAATAATAATACTATTTTCCAAGCTGACTAAATTGCCTTGGAACAAGAAGAAAATCAGAATTATTATTATTCCCAGGGACTCAATACAGACCGGGGCCTGTGACCCACGTGGATGAGTAGATTTAACCGATGCTGATTTTATATGCACGGGGGCACAAAAAGCAATGAACATGGCTCACTTAATCTGATAGAAATATATGTTTCACTAAGGAATTAAATAAGACTAATTGTTACACTTAACCTAGTGTTCATGACAGCAGGAAGATTGTTGGGTGAATTAAATGATTGGATCTCATTATAAATATATTTGAGCAGGAAAGACCTTAAAAGCTCTCCATTGAATACATTCCTCTCCGGGGACCGTGTGAAGTGCTATCACTTTGAAGAACACTGACTGTCGAAGAAGTTACACCATCAGCTGTCTTCCTAATTAAAGGGAGAGACGATAATTGCTCTTAAAAGAACACAGTTTCAGGAGAACACTCAACACCTCCCCTCACCGATCAACCAGACACAGAATGCATAAACACACACACACACACACACACACACACACATACGGACACACACACCAATATAATTTGGCCTAATATAAAACTCTAAGCCATAAACCAATTGGAAAAGCTTTTCCATTCTTTTGGGGTTACTATCAAGCCAAAAGCGGGAATATTTCCCAGGCCTGTCATCTATTTGGTAAAAAAAAAAAAAAAAACAGTCTTCAAAGCACAGGGCTAATACATCTGGTGCATGACAATACAGCTTTTCCAAAAACCTATGGAGTCCTTTGAGTAAGTGGCAGTGGAGCACTTAAAAGTGTTTCTTTGACAAACCACTTAGTTCTCTGATTTTAGAGGACCAGTAATGATCGCTTTATGAAAGGGAAAGAGGGGGGGAGGGGAGAGAGGGAGTGGGTCGGATCGAAAAATAAGCCTCTGTGATTCTCAAACTGGTTTTTAATAACCTGCGTATACTCAAATAAATCAAAGAACCAATCACTCTATTCAAACACTTGACCACAGTTACACAATGTTTCATCATTTTTTTTTTTTTTTTTTACCCCCCCTGGGAGGTTGTCACTGCAAGCAATTCCTTCTCGTAGGCTAATTATTAGATGTGTCAATGTTTAAGACGGAACTATTTTCACTTGAAAGAACATGGTCACTAATGAGTATGAGCTGCTATTCGCATCCGCTGACGTCTGGTCGATGAGTGACATGTTCCAGGAGGATATTCACTTTCTAGCAGTGAGGGAGCCTGATGAAGGTGACTTCTTTGATACAATCTGATGGACTAAAAATAAATCAGGCTTTCATGCTAATATTTGTTAAGTATGGGGGAACCTTTTATGGCTGTTCTTACTGTCCAATTTGAAAAGTCAGAACAGTTAATGCAAATGTGTTTTTACTAAATATAGATTTATCTTTTAACAAAGCTTTAAGAGACTTATCACTTTAGAACAAAGACTTAAACTCACCACAGAGAATCGAATTGCAATGCCAAGACTCGATTGGGGAGGCAATGTAACAGAGTCCAAATTAAAAGAATGCATCGACATTGAATTTATTTAGAAGCACAAACTGCCTCCTTGTATACATAAGAATATTCAATGTATAACTACACGTCTTCTTTACTGTAATTGCAGAGGCTAAAATGGAGTTTGGCCCCTCAGTGTTCAATATTAGGGAGCAGCATGTGAAGGGACTGATTGGATTGGTTTGTTTACCTTGCAGGTGAAGCTTGCTCTCAGGGCTCTGCAGAAGGATCGAGCTAACCGAGTCCAGATTGTCGTAGCTACTGCATCCCAGTGGCCCCGTCCGTGTCTCCGTCACCTGCAACAGAATTAAGACTGAAATCAAAGACACATTGGAGAAGCAAGCCGATGCACTTGTGGAGTGTGTGTGTGTGCACTGGTGCAAATCTGCACGCACTAACTCTTAACACTCCCGGCACTGTTCTGTTGTATTCATTCTAACAGCGCTCAACACAACAGAGCTTAAGACACCATGTGCAAAGTTTAACAGTTGGCAGTAATATGTTAACACCTGTTCATGTCGGCCGTCGGTTGACAATTTAACAGTCGTTAGGCAATTTAATTTTTTTGATTGACTTAGCCTTTCACATTAGTTCACACTAGTGCATTTAAATATCTGTGGCTCATGGACAAAAGCAGATTTTGCAGTGGCAGAATGTGTTAATATATTAACCGTGTTTTACAATTTTTGAGGTTTTTTTCTTATTAACCCGTCATGATGTGAAGACTAATTGACTCAGTTCTCAAAACAAGGCCTGTTGCACTATTAACAACAACATTAAACAAAGCATCATTAGTGTAGCAGCTCGTGACATGTCCAACTTACTGCGGGGATGTGATTTTTTCACAGAATGTTTTTTTAAAATTTTTTTTTTAAGGATAAGCATTAATGGTTGTTTTTTTCTTGAAGTATGTTCTTGTTCTATCCCAAACAATAGAGCTTAGACCTTTGCAGCAGTTCTTGTTGCCCTCCCGAACCATCGTCAAAGGAAATAATGAAGCCATTCAGAAGTGAAGAGGCTGCTTTAAAATATACAGCCTCCACATTTGAGACCTTGAGGAGGCTGCTCTTGAAAAGAAAGGAAGGAGTGAAATCTCTTCTCTTTTCAGTTGCCTTTGCTCATTAATTTTTTGCAAGTAGTTTCTAATGGTATTTTTACAAGGTCCCAAGAAGCCACACAAGATACTATTCAGAAAAGGAGATTAAGGAACAGACTAAATGAATCTTCTTGGTAAAAACCTCCACTTTTCTCCCCAGTGGGGTTTTTGTTTAGCACAAAAACAAAAAAGGCCAAGAACAATGATACTTTATACATCCCAGACAATTAAGACAGTATTGCAATGTAAAAATTATTTGATGGCTATTGTTCTTAGTTTTAAAGGTATACTATACAGGGAAGGCTAAACCTGTGGCCAAGCTGGCATCATACCACAGTGGTCAAAATATAACTTGGTAGGGAAAAATCCCAGTGAAAATCATGGTTTGGTTAGATTTAGGTGTCAAACTATTAGATTTGGTTTGGGAAAAGAACATGGTTTTAAAAACTAATAGCTCCTTAATACAATCAATGTTTACTACATGCATCAAACAGGAATCATATCCCTGTTTCTCTACTCCAACTCCCAATGCTAGGCAGACTTTTTCACGTCATATTTCATTTCCTTTGTGTAAAGACCCAGTGTGTTGGATTTAGTGTCATCTAGAGGTGAAACTGCAGAATGCACACGACCCTTACCACTAACCCTCCCTTTTTAAGTGCATAAGAGAACGTATAGTGGAAGTAAATATCCTGTTGTTTTTGTGTGTCTTTTTTTGTTTTGTTTCTTGAAGGGGAGGATGGGAAGCCAGACACTGTATTTGTTTTCTTTTTTTTTTGACTCAATAGGTGCCAGAGGATTGTTTACTTTGCTTGCTAAAGAATCAGCTTTTCCATCACAACAAATATAAAAATCATACAGCTGTAGCTCGCATTGTATCTGATGTTTGTGTGATTGCCATTTCTGGCTGGTAGGTAGCATAAAGTGGCTTTATTATAGCTCTTGCACCCAAAACAGCTGCTTGCTGAGGCTTAAAACAGCACTCATGAGAGCGGTGAGAGTGAACCAAACAATAAAGTTCCAGGCCAAAAATCCACCCCCCCCAAAAAATGCTATAAAGCTCCATGGAGCTGATGGGAACTGCAGAGACAGGCAATGATTTTTAATGGTTTTTTTGTTACTATAAGCAACCCTGTTCATACACAAGTAGTCATGTGATCCATTGTTTATAAACAACGATAATAGTTGCTTAAATCAGAACAGGAAATCCCAAAAAAGAGTCGGATAATGAATAGTAAAACTAAGATAATTGTAGAAGTAAAGAAATAAATAAAATCAGTACCACAAATGTTTTAAGGGTTCTGAATAATGTGCTTCTTTGCTTTTTGTAATGTGCTTCCTGTGCATCAGCTGTAAAAAGAAAACATCCCTCCGTGCTTAAACACTAAAAAATCAACTGGAACATCTTGTCCTTGAAACTTATCACTGAAAGACTGAACTGAACTGAGGCTTCATATCCAGTCATACTGAGCCCAACAGAAAACCATCAGATAAATGGCCAAACAAAAATGACCAAGTTGTTTTTACGATGTCCACCACCTATGGTCTCAGTAACACTACACCAGTGTGTGTGTGTCTGTGTGGGTGTTTGTGTGTGTGTGTCTGTGATTGACAGTGTGATACCATTTTTCCTGGCTTTAGTGTTGAGACTGCACCAGATGGTGGGCTGACAAGCAAGAAATTAGACAGATGTATATCTTACCCTTGGCATCAGGCTGTTTGGGGGAAAAAATGCAAAATCATGGGTAGACAGACAGGGACAGAGCAGCAGGAGAGCTATACCATGTTATGGCTTTACTCATGAATAAATTTAGCTTCTTTTTTTTTATCATCCTAAGATACTCTGCATTTACATCACAGTGCTGTAACATGATTGCCGCTTGTACTGTAGCATTTAATCCCTTTAGCTGTTCAGGAACCTTTCAATACTACGCACTGAATATACCTTGCATTTAAACTCCGGGTGGTATATATTGGCACAACCGGTATGTTAATGTTGCATTTGAATGACATTCTTAATATGTACATTATGTTAAAGCATGTTAGGTATAATGATGGAGTGACAGAATAGTCAAAAGCTATTATAGAACTTTTTATAAAATACATTTATGATGTTAACAGTTTAAAAATCATATGTGCTAAGGTCAGTGTAATGCATTTTTGCTATCAGTGCTCTTTAATAACATTTGTCCGATGCAATATGCTTTTCTTTAACACATAAACAAAACTAATGGACTATAGAGTTCATCAAGTGTGGTCTGTTTGTTTTTGCTCCTATAAAAACCTTGTTTACAATCTGGAAAGATAATGCAATCCAAATGACACAGAGTAGAATAAACTAAGACTTATTAGGCTACTAATGGTTAGTAAAATTGCATTTTTCAAGTGGCTCTGCTGTTGTATTACAAACATGTTTTGCTCCCCGTATGACATTGAAAATGTTTTGTTTTGTTTTGGTTTGTTTTATACATGGCAATATTACTTTCGGCATGATATTGAATTTTGTGCTATGACTATTAAAAAGAACCTGTGTAAAATACTGTTTAAATAACATTTAAAAGGTGTCAGCAAAGATATCAAATTGTATCAGGCACGTTTCACCTCTGGTTCACAGAGGGGTTAGCTGCAATAAATGTTTTTTTGATTTGTCTGTGAGCTGCTGGATCCTCGAAAACTTGTGCAAAGGTTAATGGAAGGTACAAAAACAGCCCACTTTGCACTTTAATTTACTTTAGTCCTCTTCGGTTAGCCCTGTGCTTCCTCATTCCACCTGGGTGTAGAAACTGCGAACCAATCTTTTGTTGCTTACAAACATTAATGGTCACTGCCCTCAGACTAAAGAGGCTTGTATAGATTCAATTTTACTCTAAACACAATAAAACAATGTTTCCCTGGTTTTCCCCTGGTTTCCCTGAAACTGGAAATTGCTAAAAGTGTGTAATAATCACCTTGTTGCATTTTCATCTGATTGGACTACAATTTCCAAGCATTTTCTCTTCTTTTTTTTTCCCTCTCAGTCCAGCACTGGACTCTGAAATGCACCGCATTGCCTTGCATAAGGTGCATGTGCAGATTGATTACAGAGCTGGGCTTGCATATCACACTCCACCATCTTGATGGCTGCTGACAGTGCTGTTTTTCCTCCCTTTTTGTTGTGCTTATCACCAAACGAATTAGTCCCTTCAAAAGGTTGTGTTGCATGATCCATGGTGACGGAGCGAAATCTGTCCCCTGTCGCCAACGGACATGTTCCCAGGTGGCAATGCGGATGTATGCATGAGCTGGCACAGGCATGTTTATGTTCGTGGTCACACACAAATCACACCACACACACACACACTCTGACGAATGTGCATAAACATGAGCGAAGCTTGCGCAGTTTACTGTGCAGCAGTTTTTCTCTAAGAATTATAATTCCAAATTGGAAGCGGACATACTCAGCTTTATGGATTAGAGACTGACCCTTGTAATCTGAATGACTTTAGGAGGGCAGTATGCAGCACTTGTTAGGTTTTCTCTTTTCTTTCTCTTCAGAACACACCATAAGACTGCTGTGAACCAGATTATGAAAATGGAGTATAACGTAATAAAAATACAAGGAGCAATCAAAGGACTGAAGTGGGCCGAGGGGGACTTAGAGGATTTGGATTATTAAGCAGAACACAACAGCGGAGTCCCGCTGGGCTCAGACTATATCACAGGCAACAGTCAGAAACCACAGTTCTGGAACATCCTTTCTAATTGTCATCTGTCATCAAGAAAATCATCTAAGTTAAAAAAAAAATAAATAAAAAAAATAAGTTGATGCACATGAGATCCTAAGTTTCTTCTGTTTCTGTTTTTTTCTGTTGGCAACATAATGTACACGCACTATTCCCCAGAGTGCAAAGTGTTAAAATAAGTTTCTTTTGTCCGTGCAAACAGTTTGTTAAAATGCAGAATTCATTGTGGTGAAACACATAAAGTGCAGTTATGGCACATCAAGTGTGTGTAGGCGAGTATGTGGGTTCTATATGTGTGTGGGTTTGTGTTAGGAGTCAATATCGCTTCTTCTTTTCATATTAGGATGAATCACACATGAGCTTGTGTCTGTCAGTGACATGCATAATCGGCTGCTCAGTCTGCCAGTTAGACATTTTGACCTGGAGCATTTTTGCACCTTTTTTTTTTGGTTTGTTTTATGTTTAAACCTCAAGCAATGCTACCCATATAAAAACCTTAAAATCTGAATATAAATGTTTGGCGCTATTTGATTAGAAAGTGGCTTAATTAACACATTCTAATTAGGCACCTTTAGCAAACAACAAAGTGGATGCTGTGTAAGGTATTTATCTTCCGGCTGATGCCAGCACCGGCCATGTGTTTATAGCACACAGGCATATTCACTTGTGCAGCTGACCTTTTCAATGCACCTTCTTTTCGTAAAGCACCAATTTAAAATCTCATTAGGATCTTGGAGTCTGACAATTTCTGGTTTCAGCAGTCAACATGGGAGGCAAAGGTCAGCCCATGACAGGGGAAATGCACGCCATTATTGCACTAAGCAAAGCAAATACTCTTACAGATTGTAATTGCAAAAGAGACTTGCATTACCATGGGGCAGTGGGAATTATCAGGGGTAATTGTGAACCTCTCAGACCATCACTTGTAAGATTAAATGTCATAGTGTTTCCTTGTGCCTCATTAGAGTGATTGAGAGGTAGGTCATTATCAATCAAAGAAAAGGTTGTTTTCAATTCCTTGCTAACAATGTCAAATCAGGGAATCTTTCATCATTTACATCTTTTGATCATTTCAAGGGACAGATGAGAGTTTTGCACATTTATATCTTCATCCTTATGTTCCAAATAAACACCAAGTAAATATATGAAGATATTCTTATTTGTAACTTTGATAACTTTGTTTAATAATTTATATACTTTGATCAATAGGCTCTCAAGTTCTGAAAACCTAATTTGTATTAGTTTATATTAGTATCACTGTGTGGATGTGAGAAAGACAAATTGCATGCATCGCATCACCCTCCGATGTGTATCGACCAGTTGAGTTGAGTTGAGAAATAAGACCACTTTTCAGCGAGTTCATTAAAATTATCACAGCATTCGAGCCTCTCATTAGTTCTGTTATTCCTGTAACTTGTCATGGGAGCTGTGTGTTCTCACTTCTGTTTTTTCAGACCACAGTGAGAGAGGAATACATTTCTCAGAAACCAAACCTCACATTTTTCTTTGTCCCCAGGTTGCATTTCAACTTAAAAGACCGAGATGGATAAAAAGGCCCATTTAAAGCTATGTGAGATTAGAAAAACAAGGGATGAAGGTAATAAGTTGGGTGAGTGGGATAGGGAAGTATACTACTGTAAGGTTGAACTGTCTTCATTACACGTCGCCTCTGCTGCTGAGCCTTCCTAATATGCCCATCACCTGCCATTCTCTTAATGACTTGCTATTTCAGGATACATAGAAATGAAGAGATGTGCTCCTCAGTAATTCTCCAAGCCTGGTAGTGGAAGATCTCTGAGGACTTTTTTTTTTTTCCTGCCAGCTTGTTCATGCCATATTACATGTCACTATAATGTTACTGAAAGTCACATTCTAATTTTTCTCATGTTCATGCTGCTAAATCTACAGCTTCCCTTGTATTGGTATTCAAATTAGTACTCTTTGGAAAATTAGGAAATATTTCTGCATAAGCCATTTAATGCAGCTCATTTGTTTTAAATGATACAGAGAGAATTATCAACTTTGGGGCATTTCTAATTATAACCATGGAACTCTTGAGTGCGCAACTCAAGCAACGCTGCATATAAAATCTGTCATGCTTGCTCATGGCGAATGCAAATTAGATGTAAACTGCTCCAAACTTGGCTACTGCAGTCAACTTAAATCTGGGTCATATTGTATACACGTTAAATTTTCCCTTACTTTACAGGAGGCTCACAAATGTACTGTGGTAAGAGATATAGGGTAGTGCTGTTGCGGCTGCCATGATTACCACCTACAGCACTGCAGCATCATCAAGAAATATGCATATTAAACGCTGGTGTAAATCAGTCTAAAGTAACTGCATGGATAGGTGACCTTGTGAGGGATGCAGTAAGCACACTCCCCAGCTTGGACTGCACACTTGCACACTTCACGCATGAATGGATATACAGCACACACGCCACAGTCAGACGCTCGGCGTCACGCACACACTAATACATCGTTGGGATAGCACGAGAGCACGTACACACTCAATTCCTAATCGCACTTCTTCCTGCCTAATTACACTTTTCAACAAGAAGACTCGTAAAACTGACTTTTTCTTTCCATTAAAACACTCCATTGGGTATCTTATTTTCATTCCTAAATGACCCTCTCTCCCTACTGAGTCCAAGCTTGCTGCAATCAGATTCAGCCGCACAGAGCCAAACAATCTCGTGTCATTTATTTCTAACAGCAAGGTACGATATTATTAACAGTAGGAATAAAACTCTCTTTGCATTATAATTACATATTTGTGGTTTATTTTGGAACCCTGCTGATATAATGTACGTGGAGAAATATAATGTCCTGATTAAATGCATTATTTCTCCTGATAGAGGATTAAGGAGAGGCATCTTCAGCCCACTCCAACAGCCATAGTTTCAAGTGTGCCTGGCGAATAAGGGAAAATGACAGTGAATACTGATTTAACTCGATATATGGTTAATAAAACAGTATATGGAAGAGAACACCTTCATGTTGAAAGGATTCTTTGTTTTTTTTAAAAAATACCTGAACAGCAATCATGGAGATACATGATGTATAGCAGGGTCCCCCCCCCCCCTGTACAATCTCATTACAGCGTACCCTCAGGCAAGATTGTTTAGTACTATGGGTCTAATGTTTGCCAGTCCATTTATTTGTTTGTTGTACGTGTTTGCATGCTTTCACAATTTTTCCCATATCTTTGAAAAACAGTCAACATTAGAAGCCAGATTTATTTTATTAAAGTCACCCCTGATTCTGTTAGTCCCTGTCCAGTCACCTTTGCATTTGTTTTTGTGCATTTTTTGTTTTAACTTTTTTTCTTCGATGCACAGCTTTGATTTAGGTGTATTTTCAATGCACGAAGTGAAGAAAGAACAAAGCATTTGTTTCAGCCGATGTGTTTCTGGATAGGTGGGTCTCAGGTAAATAAGAAAGCTAAGATTGTGCTGAGGGGCACCAGCAGCGCTGTGGGGATATGTCTTGGTTTTGATTAACGTTCACATGTGGCTAAGACCTCTTAAGCAGTGCAAAGGCTCAGGGAGACAGAACAGGGTATCAAGGAGAAAAAAGGTTTGATAAATTCAGCCAGCCACTGTGCACGTAGTCTATCAGTCTACACATTCAGTGACAAGCAATTGGATATACCAATCTGCACGCACAGAGCACACACACACACACACACACACAGAAAGCTGTGCCTTGCAGTTTAAAACATATCTCGTGTTTGTCACTTTGCTCATCACCGATTTCAATTCCGAGCAAATTTTCTACTTTATAAAATCCCACTAATTTCTAAAATGCGTTTCTACTATTCAAACTGCTGCAGCTTGCACAGCACGTGCTACCTGTTGGAGTCCAATAACAATTGTTTGTTTTTCACACTGATGAAAAGACGTCTGAGTTTATAATGAGAAAGCTTTGCATTAGCCTGCACAGATGTCTGATGTCATCAAAGACTGATTGTTATATTTCCTGCTGGCGGTCCTGATGTTCACGCACTGTTCTGCTGCCTCATTAGTAGTCTGATAATGACACAGTTAATCAAATAATGCTTGGAAAAAAGCACAGCATTTTATTTTGAGATACTGCAGTTACACGTTTTAGTCTGCATTAAAGTTGCATTTCTATTGTCTTTATCAAAGCACATATATGATCTATAAGTCATTCCATTATCCGTGATAAGACAGAAACCAAAGGGATTGTGTACATTTTTTTTTTTTTTGCTTGTTTTATGATGGCAGCCATTTTTTTTTATCCCAAGTATCTTTGAGTATCCTGCCACATAGATGAAAACGTCTCCTTATGGCCAATTAAAATCTTACATAAAGCAGTAACATCAGTGCTTTTTTTCACAGGCAGAGAAGACGTCATTCTGAGCCAGACACACAGCTGCCTACACAAAGAAAGAGCCACAAACCTTGAACAACAACCACAGAAGTTTCCATCTAAAGTCTCTTTCTTATCTGACTTATAAAAAAAGAAAAAAAAAACACAATCACACAGCTCGCCCTGTATCTTAGCTTGTTGAATGAACCACCAGACAAGCATTAACCAGAAAAAAAAAAGTGCACTGCTTAAGTCAGGTTACAGGCTAACTAACTAATTAGCTGCTCAGCTGCAACAGATTAAACAGCATGTAAAATTACCTTCAAAGTCCACTTCTAACAGTCAGACGCTGGAGTGGTATTTACTTTTCAACACCACTCATGCACACTGTTTTGCAAGCCTGCAAGCTGCTGTCAATCAAATTCTAACAAGACACTCCAGTCGGCTGAGATGAAAAGGTGCATTTCATTCTTTTTTTCAAAAGAGCCCTTTCTTCTTTTAAATATTTATTTTGATTTATTATTTTTTTTACCACAAAAAGTGATTATTTAATTGATTTCTATTGGACTTTGATTCAGATAATGTTCTAAGTATAAATCTTTGCAGTTGATTTATCTGTGTGTGTTGTTTGGTAACAACAAATTAATTTGAGACTTTACTTGCACTTCTAAAACTGTTTTTCTGCAGGACTCACTGGCCAGTGTGGTGAAAGTAAGATAATGAGAGTGCACAGCAGCGGTGACAGAATTTAGATTTCCGATTTGTCATAGTAGATTCAAATTCACAGCTATATGAGAGACCAAAACTCGGGGGAGGATAACAGATTTGGTTACAATGTAGTTTTGGTTTGATAACTGCCATCCATCACTGGAATAAGTTCTGTGATATCAGGCAAAGAGCCAAAGAAAAGTTGGCGGCAAACCATCTGGGACATTTTCAGGAAGGAAGGGCACGTCCACCAGCTTGTCTCTGACATCTGCACAATATACATCTTCTTTTCGCTTTAAAATCAAAACAATTGTAGTCGGTGTACTGCACAATCTCCCTCTATTTGCTTTATTAGCCAAACAGTACTGGCTGGATAACCAGGATTTAATCTACAAGGTTCCTGCCATTTGTTTCCTTATTATTGTAATAATAAATGTATTATTATTATGATTATTATTATAATTCTGTTTTTAAAGTTAAAGTAAAAAAGTAAAGCATTTGTGTGTTATTTATGTATGTGTAATATGTGCAGAACTTAACAAATACAGTGAGTTAAATAAGTAAAACAGCTGGAAAATGAGACGATTATCACCGAGTTAATGAAATGATAAATACCTAGAAATCAAAGTTTAGCAAAAAAAGGGGAAAAAATATTGGAACAGAGCCGGCTTGATTGTAAACTTGCTTACATGCAGACGGGAAATGTCTGAAACATTTCTGCTGTATTGACACATGTTTTTCATCCTGATAGTAAGTTTGCACTCCAGAGCAGGTCTCACAGCCATACTGAATCAATATTGAAGGAGCAAAGCCCTTGTTCTCGGTGTTTATAGATCCATGCCTTATGCTGCACTTTGCTTTCTCTGCACATTCTGATCTCTGTCTGTCTACTGACGATGTGACTGGGTAGCTGCAATTTATGCTGCTGCATTTATTTATAGTCAAGAGATACGAGAACACAGTTTCAGTCTTATATGATTGCAGTTCTGCTTTTTAAAATATTTTACAGTCGATCAAACTGAAGGTGTTTTATGCTTCCACAAAGTGTAAATGTTCTGTTGCTATGTCAGGTAATTTTAACTGTAATTACAGAAATATTTTGATATTAATGTACCACCTGTCTGAAGATGTAAAAATAAGTATGTACACACATATATATTGACTTAAAGCCATGCATACAGCTCTGAAATGAATTCAAATCATAGCACAGAGGACAGGAAACAGTTTTCTTTGTAAAGCAGGTGCCCTGGACTCTACTCCCAACCTATTAAAAGACTGTCTACTCAGATGAGAGAAGTTAATGTGATTGGCCATTACTGAGGGCAGCACCAGCTCTGTCCTCTGATAATATATTCCTGAACAATGTATGTATGCCTATTTCACCCTTTAACCTATTTTCCACACTACCCTGGTGCCTGCTGTAACCAAAATTGTAATGAACTAGTAATACAAATGTTTTTTTTGACCCTGAAATTGCATTAGAGTCCCTGTTGAGCTTTTATGCTACTCGGTTTGCTTTGTGTTAATTAATTTGTAGTAGTAATACACAAATTTTGAAGAAATACGCATCATGTGAGCACACAATAAATGTGAAAAACGATATACTTTCAGAAAAAAATTGTATGAAACTAAATTCAAGACAGGAATTAAAGATTTTTATCATAATTTAGTCAACCTAAGGGTGCGTTTCATTGATATTGTTAATTAAATTACCAAAGAGCAATAACACGCACTTAACTTGTAGCCTTCAAGTACCCTGTGGCATTTGGCCAGTATGCTTGGTCAGTAATTAAGACTAAAACTGTAGATCTTAACACTTAGAAATATCTGAAAGAACTTAAATTTAATGTAAGGTTAACCCCCCTAAAGAACATTAATGGTGCACTGTAATTAAAAAAAGAAAACACAGAGTGCTCAGCCATTCTCACTGTACTCTACTTACTGTATGCCTTGTTTGTACACAGCCATGTTTGTTTTGCTCAGAGCAAGCCCACTTAGCTGCTATTTTAACCAGGTAGAAGAGCAGAGGAAATCAATTGGTGGTTTCAAATAAGTCATTACTAACTCTCAGAGGACACGATACCTTGATAGGTGAGAGACAAGTTATCTTACATGCCTTCATTCCCGTTAACCAGCTCACAAACCCACTCAATCCTCAATCCATCCTTTTCCAAGCGAGACAAAACTTCACCTCTTGACATATGCTTCAGGTCTATTCGTCTTGATCAGCAGACATGAAGTCCACTCAGCTTTGCAGAAACTTTATTTGTGTGTGTGTATGTGTGTGTGAGAGTGTGTGAGTGTGTGTGCATGCTGTATAGATACTCCCCTCGCTCTCCACCTCCTGCCTTCCCTCCCTGAAAAACTGACTCAGCAGCCACTGTCAGGTCTGCTTAATTTTGTCATGGTTGACTTCCTGCTACCTGGAGTCTCATCTGCCAGAGCCCCTTAATCCACTTGTCACTCACAACAACAAAAAGCTTGGAAGGTGCTCCTTGAATGGAGACAGGGAGGTGGAGCATTGGCGGGTGTATGGAAGCGTTGGATTGGAGGTTAGTGTGCAGGTGCGCAGGCACAGGTGCGTGGCAGCAGCTGGTGGAGCTTCAGATTTATAGAAAATTTCTGCACTATTCAACACTAAACAAAGGAGCAAATAAATCCTTCAAAATACACACCAATGCATCATTCTGTCATCAAGCAACTTGTATCTAAAACAACAAACAGATGGAAGTTATTTCAAGAAAATCAAAAGAAAAGTAATAAAAAAATAAAAAGGGGAGTTAAAAATAAGATTTGAGGAAAGGTTGGATGAAAGCTCTGTGGCTGCACTTTGCTTTGATAATGTGTTTTTGTTATTTTCACTCCTGTTTCTACCAGACAGCTGGTTTTAAATGAATGAAACATTAAAGCTTCAAAGCAGCCTACATGCAGTTATGGATTTTGAACCCTGTTCTCCTGGACGCAGTTCCTGTGTGTGATCCACGTCTCTTGTCTGACTCTCTGCTCCTCCAGGGACTTTGTCATTCTTTCTTCTACATCAGATGGAGCGGTTGCTACCAGCGTTTAATACTGAAGCAAAAAGGGTCCAACCTTGGAGTTTGTTTAAAGCCCGGCTTGTCTCATGCTAACGCCAAAGGCCACCTTGTGCGTCCGCATCAAACGCACAAAGCATCGGTATTTGAGGAATGTGACGAGGGCTGAAATCTTTCAATCTGAAGTCAGACTTGAGTATTAATGTTCAGACGGTTTTCATTGATATTTGCAGAAGGTGGTGCACTGCTGCGGGATGAAAGTCTAATGTGTGGCATTCTAATTTCTCTGCGGTGGAGCCCATTTCTCATCTACAATTTGGTTCCTGCTAAGAATTGTGCGAATGCAGACCCATGAAAGACCAGAGAAGTCTAAATAATTATGATCACCTGGGCTTGAAATTAACACCAGCTAACCCCCATCAGCCTTGGTACAAATTTGACTGCGGCTGGTAACACAAATCTACCTACAGCTTTGTTGACTGAGGTTGTCTCACTCACTCTCATTTTCCATATAAACATGCAGCTTCTCTGGTCTTGAGGCTTCAAAAGTGTGTGCTTTTATTTGTTCTCTCCCAAATAACACTTGGGATTCACCGAACAGCGGTCTCACTGTCCTTTTCTGAATTCTGTGTTGATTGTTAGTTATAGTGAAGTACATGAAGTGGTGTTTTTTCATCTCTTTTATCTACAGTTCAGTATTTGTTCTCCTTCAGCAGAAGTGCATGCTAAAAGAAAGGCACTGAAAACATTTGCATAGTGATTATGCAGTTTTTCGTTACTATATAGCTGTAAATGTTATGTTTGTTGTGATTAAATTGGCATTGTAATGTGGTAGTAAGCATACTTGGTGGAATAATGCTAGATATACAATGACGCATTTCAACATAAGTAATCAACAATTATGTGCTCTGGGTTTTTTAGGGCCCCTGCATCTACAGTTTACTGGAGGCATAATAGAGGCAGGTAGTCCTGCTGCTGAACTGCAGACTTGTTAATCAAGTTGACGTCTTCGCAAACAAAACAACCCAGAAGCGGTGCCGCACACTCAGGTTCACTCAAACTTTTTTTTTTTTTTTTTGTAGTTTCGGCTAATGTATTGCTTTGCAAACTAGGTGCATATAAGCAAGGTCGTAGCACACAGGGTCATCCAGGGCCCCTGGCTGGGCAAGGGCTATTTATTTTGGTATACATTTACATACAGATAAAAGGCTATTTGCTGGCAGTTTGGCATAGGATGGATTAATTATTAGACATTCCCGGGCCAAGCTTTATGTTCATACTTTTATTTTGTTTTAATTTAATAAAGCTGTGCTAAGTGATCAAAGTTAAGGAAATATTAGGTGAAATTAACAGTACAGAAAGACAATATTGCAAAAGTTTTAACACTTTGATTTCATTAAGTCTGGGTGTGATGTAAAAAAACTGAAAAAAATCACTTTATATGTTGACATATTTGATAATATTCTAAAAAGTGTAACTCTGCAGGTTGTAGCATCTGAGGAAGTAGAATGACATGATCTGCTCAATGTATTATTGTTGTTAATATAATCATTTTCAGTTATAATAACAATGAACTGAAAGAGCAGGTTATTTTGCATTTGGTCAGGGTATTTACATGAGTTTTAAAATTAAACCTAATTCCATGCTGATATGATCTCTGTCTTCACCTGAGACATGAATGAACATTTGGGCTAATTACTGGAACACGCTCATGAGGGACGGGTATTCCAAAACTCTGGCCTAGTTGGTTTTTCTTGATGTTATTTATATTTTACAGTTGATCTCCCTAGTTTCCTCTTTCCTCCCTGGGTAAATAAGCATGTGAATGACCACAGCTGGATAGCTGTTTTGGCAGCAAGCTCACATAATTATTACTGTGATTATATTATCATAATTGTGTATCAGCTATTGATGATTAAGACATAATAGAAAGAGGAGAGTGTCTTAAGAAGAATACCTATCAGGAAAGGTATTAATTGATATTGATTATGTTCAACCTGTTTTCAGCACCTCTTAGTGGTCAAATGCTCCTCAGGTAGAGTTTTCATGTTTCATCGTACTACATTACTGACAGGACTCAACAATTGTTTGTGTGCGTGCATGTGCATGTTTTAAATGCACAAACCTTGATGGCATTGGTGGATATCTGGATCTCATGCAGCTTCCTCATCGTGCCGTCACGGTCAATGAAGTAGGACGAGGCCAGCTGATGAAGGGCTTCCACGTTCTGAGTAGCGTTGGCAAGCTTCCTGTCCAGCTTGTTTTTGGCCAGGTACATAGTCAGCGCCTCCTCTCCTGCAGAGAGCAGAAAGAAAATGGAAATATGATTAGGATTAAATGTACTTAAGGCCTCAGGCATTTTGGGTAATAAAAACTCTTGATGTATTTAAGGTGTTTAAGTAAAGTATTTAGAGTCTGAGTTGAAGAAATTAACTAAATTTTAACTGCACTGAATAAATAGAGTTAACTGCACGGTAAGTATTTTTGATATGTGAGAATTGTCGAATTCAGGCTCATCATAGCTGCCAATAGAGCTCTTTACAGGAGAGATAAGTTAAAGGTCTGAATACCAAGGCGAGCAGTTTTTTTTTTAGCTTGAGAAACCAGATGCCCCAGTTTTCCAAGAACCGTCTTAGTATTTGCTGTTTTATCCCCAGCTGGCACCATCCCCAGAAATGTCCCTGGATTTACCCCTATTGGGATGGCATTATTTCCATGAGAGGTCTGGTGATATAGAATTTTTACCCTGATACCAGAGGAATTTCATCCCGTGGAGAACAAATATATCACATTTGGTATCTCTTTTTGCAGCCATCCCCAGAAAAGGAAAAGACAAGCTGAATGTAAACAGACACAAAACAGAAAATAACATTACTGATTGCAGAGATTTAATTAGCGCCTAGAAAATTAGAAAAATAGAGATGAACACATCAGCTGCTGAAAATGGTGTAAAAACCATGTGGAGCCACTTGAGAAGGGATTGCACCTATTTTTTCTGTACAGTAGGACTCTGTGGATTATCACAGTTTCACTGATTTAGCTTTTCTCCATCTAAATGACTGGTTTAAACTAAATTACTGTCTGTTGATACCAACATGCTGGCCAGATAGGTGTTAAAATCATTTCTTTCAATTCCCAAAGCATATCCCAGATTGGATTTGTTGTTTTCTCTCTGTTCATTTGAAAGATGATGATGAGATGTTTCTCACCTGATCTTAAGTATTCGGTTGGTAATTGCAGACGATGCCATCTGACAGAATTAAGAAATAGGTAGCTGTCGTTAGTGTTGTTAGAGGTTGTGGTAGTGTTTAAACATAAAAAAATGGTCAACCTATATTTCCTTCCTCCTGTACTCAAGTAAATACATAGATTTCCCACCTCTAGTGTGCTGTGAATTTGAAACGACTGCCACTGCAACAAGGTCACAGCTACTGTGAGTATAAAACTGATTATGCACACAAAAATTCAGCATCTTCCTCCCTGTAAACGCAGCTCTATGCCCAGAATTAAAATTTCAGAGAAATAAAAGTCTAAAACATCCTCATCCTTCACTGTATTTCTGTACAGTGTGTACTGTACGTCGGGTTGAATGTCTGTAGGAAAACTGGAGAAGGGTTGCATTTAAACGGAAAGCACTAATCTTTTGGTAAACATCCCAAAGAGGAAGAATATGAATGCTGGGAGCAGCAACAGGGCAAAATATTTACAAAGCAGCAGACAATCTCTGTGATTTGCATGTCATATGTTTGTTTGTTGACAAACGATGACGGGTTGAGCTGCTCATTCCATACACATCGCATTTTTCCATTTCTCGTTCTTACAAGCAGAAACAGACGCACAAAGAGCAAACAAGCGAGCAAACACCAATTCATTTCCACGAGCTCACACAAAAAAACTTGCCTTCGAAGATTACTGTTCCCAAAAAAAACAAAACAAAACAAAACAAAACATATGCCTGCGACTCGCACACGAGAGCGTGTCACATATGGTCAGGTTTTCCAGTGATGTGAATGGTTATTTGGCCCCCAGCGTTGCATTGGAGTTGGTCACTTAACTTGTGGTGACCGTGACCAGGGGTGGGTAGCAGTCAGGGCCAATGTCTCATGCCTGGTTAGAGTACAAGCACTGAGGGGACGAGGCCCCATTCTCTGACGCTACCATGCTCTCTCTCCCTCGAGGGGTTAGCAAAGTTACTTACACACACTTGACTTACACTACTGCACAAGAATAATGGTCCCACATTAAGCCGCTGATATGCTCTTTTTTTATCTCTATTGAAACCGAGTGTGGCATAAAAAGAGGTCTTTTGTGCATAAATATTTTGTGGTTATTGCTGCTGGTCAGGCAAAATCACTACCTCCGAGGCTTTAAAAAAAATCATCTGTGTGCACCTTTCTGTAAGTAATACGTTGTGATACATTATTACAGGGCACCTCGCTGGCACGCTGCCAGAATTAATCAGCTCATGCAGAGCTTATGTGTTTACAGCTGAGAGGTATTTAAAACAATGTACCAGATCACCCCCATATTGGTTAGAGAGTGTGTGTGAAAGTGCAATCCGTTCTGATTTTGTTAATAATAGATTAAACAGGCGGCCTAAGTTGGTTAAAAGCCCGATGCATCTCGAAGGGACACTTGAGGGTTGCTTGTTTATCTATATAAAGGGTTTGAAAATGCATTGGTACTTCACAGCCCGGGTATGAGAGGTTTAACAAGTTTACATTGACTACACATGATGCATAGAAATGAACAAATAAAAGTGGACAGAGCCACTGCAACATCATTATGTACTGCTGTTTTGAAGCCTTGAGTTCTGCGTAATGGCTGTCACCATCTTGGGTTTTTTGAGCCAGAAGTAACCATTTTTGGACAAAAAGGTGGAGCTGGGGAGAATACCTTTTGCTACACCCAAGAGTTAAGCCTGGCAGATACCTAGCAGCTAGCTATCGTTCAGTACAAACACTCCCTGTGCATCATATCAAGCCTCTTAAACTTGATCGGACAAGAGGGTTTTTTGGTTGACTCGCTTTAAATTACAGCTCTCAGTGGCCATACAGGGAACTGCAGCTTTTGACTGCTTTTGTTTTGTTTTTGTTTTGTTTTGTTTTTTTTAACTCCATGGTGCCTTTGCATGTGGATATTGATGGGGGTTGGGAGTTCAAGTTGGGTTTTAAAGTAATGGATTGGCTTGGAGTGCTCCATTTGGTGTTAATGGTACATATGTGGATGACTTTATGGAGCACATTAAACTATACTGCTCTCTACAGTGCAGAGGAAATAACCTAATGGATGTTTTTTGTTGTTTTGCTTTCCCACAATAGTCTCGGAAACAATATAGATTCTCAAAGTGCATACAAATGGTGAAAAACATCAGAACCTATTGTTCTTTATTCATTTATGTCTTTCATTGTATGACCACGGAGCAGAAATGCCAAAACAGGGCAATATTTGCAAACTACAAACTTTGTTTTCTTTAAAGAAACAAGACAAACAACATAATGCACTGCATAATGCCATAATTTTTTCTTAAAACATGCTAATAGAAAATCTAAAATAAAAGAATACTTAAACACATTATAGTCAAACAAAAAGAGATGTGAGTTTAACCAATTTTCTACTCAACTATAAATAGATTGCCTCTGCTTTATGCAAAAGATTTCTTGAAAGTGGGGCTGTTGCTTTGAGATAGCCACACTCTCAATGCCAATTAATGCCTTGTTCTTTTAATGTTGGCGGCAGGACAAAAAAACAACTACACAAAGTTTAAGTAAGATGTGGCAGGGGGTGGCTGTGACAGCTCCTGCTGGGCAGACTTCCACTGCAACCCGGGTCGCAACCGGCGATCTGCATGACGTCTTCAGCAACCACAAGTCATTTCAATAAAACTGCTTTTTCCTCTTCGGCTGAATTCAAAAGGACTGTTGCACTAAAAAAAGGTCTCTGATTCAGTGTTATAGATTGTGTACTCACTGGAGAGTAGGAGGCCAAATGAATCTTCTGAACCTCCTACATGTGAGCTCTTCTTTTGTTGGCTCAACTCTCAGGATTTATGCTCATACAACCTGTCTTGATGTGGTCTGACCAGCGGCTTGTGTTCGCTAATCTTATGCAACATTAAGGTTGATGTGACTATGCAACAGAGTGTGTTCACTGACTTGTTGACTCATCTCTTTTCATGGTCACGTTGTGTCATTTTTGAGAGGTAAAGATTTGTCTTTTTGTCCCTTTTAACCATATTTACAGGGCAACAATCTTTTTAAAGTAGCCATGTTGAATTAAATTTTCCCTTCTTTCCTCCTTTGCATTCATAGCATTTACATGTCTTCTCTCTCTCAACTCAATGCTCTCGACTTCTCTGTTCAAAAATGGATAGAATTCACACTTAAACAGCAGCGCTGTCACTCAAAGTGGAAAACTGATTGCAAACATATGAGGGAGCAGGAATGACAGATGTGGTGAAATATGCCCCTCAAAGCTTTAGCAAAATGCAAATCTGTCCTTCACGCTTTTTTCCACAGCAACACCTTCCCCTAACATTTATACACAGCCGTGGTTTGTGCAGAAAACTCAGTCATCATTCTGAAGAAGTGGACAGTGACAGGTTTAATTCTACTGTCAGTTAACATACAGCACCTACAGTGTTGTTCTGTGCGGCTGTAGGCGAACCAGAGATGTTAAGCTTCTATTTATGACTTCACATAAAAATCTGCATTAACTCACAGTGTTCTGACGGTACATTTCAGACCTCCTTTTGTTAAAAAGTCAAAAACATATTTGCTCTTTTTAAAACGGTATGTCTCTTAAAACGCAGTGTGCATCCAGGATATAGTCCAATCATTTCTTGCATTTCACAAAAACCCATCCATTATTCCTCCTTTAAAGCTGCCACATACATCAGAAACTCAGCTTTCAGGTGTTATGAAAGAGTTTAAATGATCAGACGGTTTAAAAGCAGCAGGTAAAAGCAGCAGGTAATTGTTAATTATGTCCTCAAATATCTTCAACAGACACAATTTGTATGAAGTGTTATGAGAATGTGACAATCTACCTCTTTACAGTGCCATTTATGGTCCGATTTTTAATTATGACGATTTATTATCATTTTATTACTATCATGTTATTGGTACATAAATCGAATAGAATTGTTTCAGCTCCTTGAATAATCTTTAAAACTATAAAAATCTGATTGAATCCTTTAAAGTGTAACAGCCTCAGCTGAATTAGTGAGTCATTGCCTTGATGCACCCTTGGCCACTGCCTCTCCCCAGGCATAAG
Organism: Acanthurus leucopareius; assembly: GCA_029814765.1. Taxonomy (NCBI): domain Eukaryota; kingdom Metazoa; phylum Chordata; class Actinopteri; order Acanthuriformes; family Acanthuridae; genus Acanthurus; species Acanthurus leucopareius. The sequence goes on from JAQMCX010000027.1 coordinate 6,447,018, forward strand.
AAAAAAATATACAAGGCTCCATGTTCAGGAAAAAGATTGTCTCCATAAATCGAGACAAAAAAACAAAGGTACTGTCACAAACAGTTTTTTGTTCTCTGAGTGCTGCATGTTGGTGCCCAGTGCTTCCAGGAACCTCAGTCACCATTGTTATTGGCTTGAAAAGAGGCCAGAGACGGAAAAAAACAAGAGAAACAAATAAATGGAAAGAATAAAACACACTTTGTTTGTAGTATCCAGAAGTTGTATTGCACTACGCCTAGAATTTTAGTTTTGAAAAAAGGGGATAAGGGGTGGAGTTGCATGATAAGTTGAGGGAATGAAATTAGAAAAACAAAAGCAGTGGTCACTTATTGGTCTGTTTTGTATTCTTTATGTGTGTGTGTGTGTGTGTGTGCCCTACAGGAAATATCAGTCAAATTGGTTGTGAGTTGTTTATAACAAGGTATCTCAAAAAATTTTATTTTTTCTAATCATGTTTTGTTTTTGTATTTTCATTGCGAACTTGGGGGAATAACAATTGAACTGCTGTTACTTGATTGAATTTAGGAAAGCTTTTATCTGTTTTTGAAAACAAAGTTGCTTTTGCACAGTCTTAAGGATCCATTGTGTAAGATTTAGTGCCCTGTAGTAGCAAGGATGCATATTTTTATTTTTTTTATTTTATTTTAATTTGGCATCCCTTGCCTAACCTCTCCCTTCCAAGTATGTAATAGAGCCTTAGTGCAGTTAATCTAATATTTTAATTTGTGTATTATCAGCCTGAATCATTTTTGCTATCTTTTCCTTTTTGCTTTCTTCTTCACTGCATTTGCAGGTACGCTAATGTGCTTCTCTGCGTGTTACCGCCACTAAATGTTAGTCAACATAAATGCGTCACCTGTGGTCAGTCACTCCACATGGTACATTTTAACAGAGATGCCAGGTAAAAAAAAAAACCTGTAAAATCTTTTTTCAAAGGGTCATCAGGGTCAGTTTGGAAAACCCTGATACTATTAACTAAAATGTTTTGTCTGACAAAATATGCATGCGACTGCACTTTTCACTTTATTGCCACTGAGTTCTGAAAACTTACCCTAGTGAGATGTTTCAGTATAAAAGAAAATGTAAATTAAATAAAATAACTTAAATAGCTACACCAATGTGCCTTTCAAGGAAATGGAAATGTGATCTCGACCTGAGTTGTGTGAGTGCATGTGTGTGTGTGTGTGTGTGTGAGGTGCTCAGCCATGGAGCCATATCTGTTCTCAACTTTGTTGAATTGATTTGCTTCTTCCCAAATAAGCGCATAAAGCTATTAGTGCAGTTATTCATAGCAAAGTGCATCTGCTGCCTAAGACAACCAGAAAAAAAAAAAAAATCCATGGAAGGTGACATAATGGTGCATCAGTGATTATGTACTGTGCCTATTTCTATTTAGCTCAAAGGAGGGGACCTCTAATGGGGCACTTTTGACTTGACCATTTAAATTTAAGTTGCCTGTGAGGAGAAAAATTCACCTCTCTCCTCTCGAGTGTATAATGACTCTTGAGACCACAAAGTGTAGGTGGCTGAGGGAAGAATTAGCCTGCTCTTTGTGCTTTATTACTGATCTGGTGTGCACATTTATTGGTTCATATAACTGTGGTCTTTAATGGGCAATCCCAAGATTGAGATAAGAGTGTGAAACCAAGTGGCCTCAAGGTTAAAGATAACACGAGGATGTGTTGAACTCAAAGGTAGAGACGAAGAGGCAGAGGTTAGGAAACATAATGAAAGGCAAAAAAAAAAAAAAACATGTAAAGAGGAAGAGGAAACAAGGTGATGAAATGTGCTGAGAATAAGACGGATGCTGCGGTTGAACACGATACCGTGATTATTTCTGTGACAGTTTTTTTTTTTTTTTTTCCCCACCTGGTGCATCGGTGGCAGGGGCATTCTTCCTAGCTTAGACACGCTTAATTACATTGTACCTTCCTATAACGTTTCAGTCCGATATTGTATTTCCAATTTCCAAAATTAGTGTCTCAGCATGAATCACCTTACAGAGCGGCGTATGCGCTGTTGCAACTCTATCCTGTCAAACCTGATGTTCCTCTGCACAGCAGAGCTAAATTATTAAAGCCCAGTGTTTGACTTTAGTGAATGGCAATTTTTTTAAACTGAAGCAAGTCTTCTACAGGATTTCATTTTCCTGGTAAATGCTTGAGCATCTATGGTTCTAGTTGAATTATCAGTGTTGACATACAGACAGTGCATGAATTTTTTTGCTGTAATTATGTTGCTGTAGACAAAAGGGTAGAAACAATCAGGATTGGCTCGAAATACAAAGGATCTGCACATAGTTTGCAGATTCAAAGGACTGCAAAATTGAACATGATCTCCACACTTAACATCATTAACCATAATTATCCTTCTTGCTGAATGTTAAGGAAAATAAACCATAATTGAACCAGGTTGGATGCTGTTCATTTCAAAGATCCGCGTTTGTCTGTACAGTGAAGACATGGGCATTGAAGTGCTGCTGAGTCTTTGTCGTGATCACATACAGGTGCTCTTTGGATACTTCAGGTGTACTTGGCTTATTCCATCTTGTGAAGAGCTTATTGCTTATTTCATGCTTTGCTTATTCCAGTGAGAGAGGAGATGTGAAAAGGGGGTGAATCTAAATGTCAAAATGTACTTTGCTTATTCCGTCTTGTGAAGGGCTTATTGCACGGGTTGAACGTGGGCTTAATCAAAAATCTAAGCTGCAAGTCTCCTTTAAAAAAAAAACAATCTAAGGCACGCTGTAGGGTTTGTGCTTAAGCACAAAGCCTTTATTTCACACGCCACACTACATTCGAAATAGCCAGCACGTTACGACTGAAACATCAGGGTCACTGTCGTTTTAGTTGCGTGGGAGGACTGTCTGCTCGCTGGTGGTTATGAAACTACTCCAACATGAGGCCCATTTTGATTTTATAACTGAAAGCAACAAAGTGCAGCCTCTCTTATGATATATTACATCAGGGATATTGAAAATATTGTATTTTATTAAATGGCACTATTGATTATTTTGTAGTCAATTGCTTTTTAGTCATCAACAGGAAAATGTGTGCCAGGTTATAGATTGAGGAATTCATCACGTGTGCAGATCCACTCTGGCTTGGTAGCCATATTGCATCTATGTTATTGTTAACATTAAGTTTCACCCTGTTATCCTCCCTCTTTCTCCTTTACCCCTCCCCTTCCTTTCTTTTCTCTTCCCTCATCCTTCTCTCTCCTCTCTCTTGATGATGTATCACTCCCTCATTTTTGGCCATAAGGCTCGCAAATTGACAGAGAACCATCCTCCCACTCAGCTGATTAGTATAACACAAGATACTGCAGGTGTGTGAGCTGCAGCTGACAATGACCCTGATGAAGCCCTACATCACTCATGATGTGCTGGCTACATACATATATTGCCATGTACTATAAGTCATTCTGATTCTGCACAAACCCAACAGTGTGGCCTTGGATTGTTTTTAAACGATGCCTGCATTTTAATTTAAAATTTTTTTGGTTGAAGCCCTCTGCAAGATGGAATTTATCTGTTACTAAACAGACGATGAAGTTGCCAGAAGTATCGTGAACATTTCTCAAAGTCATTCGATTGTGAGTTTACACGGTGACAAACATCATTTTACACAACTGGAGCAACTACTTGGCAATGTTTCATGCATACAATTATACAATGCAGGGTCTGAGTTAAAAAAGGCCGATAATCTTACTAATTATATCTTTGAAATGCAATTGGCAAAGCAATCACAGTTAGCTGCCTTCATGCTTCCCTCAGAGTTGAGATAAGATAAGAGATTCGAGGGAGAAGCCATTTATATTTAGACTTGGACAGCAAGGGTGCTCGACTTTTATTTTCAGAAGCACTCAAATCATCCATAGAGGCATTTATTCCTCTTTCCAGTGAGATTTGTGCAGTTAATGCAATTTTAAAAATGTATTTGCTCACAATTTTTGGGGGAAATTGTTTATCATTGCAACTATATAAAGAAAAAGCATTAAAAAAAAGGTTTTATTAACATGTTTCCTTGATAAAAAATGCATTTCTTTGCATTGTCACTTTTACTAAAATGAGCTGAATGTCTATTATTTGTCTCTAATGGATAGAACCTGTAGATAAATCAGTGAAACACATGAAAATCATTCTTCCATATTTATCTGAAAGGTCCATTAGTACAATTACATTTGAAAAAAGATTATCTTTAGGTTAAATTTGGCATGCATATGAAAATGCCATTACCATATGCATGACTGTAATGGTATTGTGGTGTTGTGATGAAATTCAAGCTGTGATGTTCGATCCTTGTGCACTGAGGCAGCTCTTTTCAAATATGAGTTTCTCTTCTTTTTTTTTTTTTATACCAAGTCTCCTTTCATCAGCATGCTGTTATCACCTTTAGTCCATATACACACGACAGAGGAAAAACATGGAGAATTTGTAAAAAGTAAAACTACTAATCACATTATGTCCTGATTTGCATGTAATGTTGCTCAGGGCGATAAACAAGGCGATGTGTTGAAAAATTCTTCAACTTCTGGCTGGAGGTCAACACAGATTTCGGTAACTGAAAGCTAATGTTGGGCGTATTTTGGATTGCAAACTCTTCATATTGCCTCTGGGAACGTGTCAATTTTGATTTTTGATTGCCAGCCTACGGATGGCAGGGAACCAAAATACCTACCGGCTATGTGTTGCTTGGGTCCAGACCTTTGAATACGCCCACTGCGCAAGAAGCTGAGTGTAATAAGTTTAACTTTTTTTTTTTCTGCAGTGTTTAACCTTCCAATATGATCCAGTTTGTCAGCTGGCCAAGACATCATGTAACCTCAATGTTCTTTGGCTGAATCTGACTGCTCATATTAGTATTTTGACCATTTTTGAAACTTTTTGCTCCTGAGAAGAAATGAGCATTTCCTCTTTCTTTGCTTCACACTTCGTTGATATATGCATTTTCTACATCCATGCGAGGCACATGCATTGTTTTTGAATAAAGACAGATCAATTGTTAAGAAAATCTGACTTTTTAAGAGTATGTTCAAATTCAAGCTGGCAGCCTCAACTTGCTTTCACAATGGTGAAAACTTTGGGGATGTATTTTTTTGTTATAGTACAGTATTTTTTGCCTTTTTCACTTATCAAATGTTCCCACATGTGTTCAGTGGGGATGAAGTTTGGCCACTGAGAATGTAAGATAGTCCTGTCGTAGCTTTGATGCAAGTTTTGCGTCACTGTCCTTCTGGAAAATCCACTTAAGCCAGACGAGATGAAATACCTGTCCCCCTGGACGACTGACAAACCACATACCTAAATATAGCCTTCACCATACGTCTGAATGTAGACTTTGTATGCTGTTACATCAACTTCTCATAAGCAGCCTCGTCACATTAACTATCCAATTACAGCCAGTTTACAAATGGAAACCAGGTTCAAATGTCGACTTAAATGATTCTTAAATCTCGGGTTTGTTTGCCAAATGCTGAATGTTACGATGTACTTTGTCATTAAAGAAATGGATTAGAAACTGTTTTCTCATCCATCAGTTTTGTTCTTTGTTTATTCAGCTTTTGCTTTATAGTTGCTCGAGCTGTCTTCTGAAATGGATCAGTAAGTTTATTGGTCTTTCACTGTGGTCACTTTAAGTTCCCTAATCTCACTTTGGAAGAAAGTCATCTGGTCTGCGTGTCTGGTTCGTCCTGCCCTCTTGTGATGTAGCTGCAGTTTTGCTTTGGGAGAGTTTTTCAACACTCAGGAGGACAAGTTGACCCCAAACTGCTTCACTGAGCTGTTTTGACATTGTTTCAAACAGGCCGATGAATATTCCTGGACACAGAGGTGTTACACTTTCACAGGATAATCATATGCTAATTAAATGTGATTTTTTTAATTTGCTAAATAATTTATTTATATGTTGAATAGGTTCTGTCTTGTTTCATAGCTTGTTTCATGTGTCATCTTGTAAATAAAATGATCAATTTAATGAAAAAACAATGTTTTTAACTAAAGATGATAATTATTTTAATATTCAGTTAAAATATATCTATAAGAGTCAGTGTAGCACATAAACTGACTTAAATGCATTGGATTGTACTGTGCTTCACTGCTTATCTAATCTCTTACTAACCAAAGAAGTAACAGACATATTGTTACACTGCTATATTGGGGGAAGACCCTTTATATTTGGTATTTTAAAGCCCTGACGGCTCTTTAACTTCCTGTTATTGTATTTCAGTTGGCAAGAAACTCGGTTTTTGAAGAAGCACCCAAGTCTTACAAATAAAGTAATTTCACTGACACAAAGCAAACCACCAGCCAAGTTTAAAACGCTTTAAAAAACAGTGTGTAAAAAAACTGTTAATCAGGCATGAAAGTGAGCAGAATGAAACCAATCAACCTCTCCTACCTCCCAGCGTGGCTGAGATGAGAATGTGGGTTCCATATTTCTTAATGATGGTGTCGATGAACTGCTGAGTCGTGGGTCTGCGGCCCAGCAAGCGAACGCTGCGCTGGAACTCAGGCATGAGCGGCACCGGGTTCCGGATCAGGTCCCTCCTCTCGATCGCTGTGTTCCTCACCTTCCAACGTGCAAATTCCCTGAAAAACCACAAGAAAAAGAAGTGCTCAGACCAAAAAAATTGCATTGCATTAACACCCAGGCTATCAACAATAGAAGTAGCACTATTAATTTCAGCATAATAACACATCAATTAGCCAGACTTCATCTCAGAATATGCAGTGTCTGTGTCAAAACAATGCCCATCTGGTAATGAACAATGTGGTTAAATCTGTCAGATAATTAAGCGAATGAAAAGAGTATTTTTATAGCACAATTATACACATTTCCACTGAATCAGGTAATGCAGAAGCTTTATAACCTGCTATTGTTCATTCATTCTGACACAGATACTCAAAAACATTCTTTGTATGTCTTTCTTTGTATAACCTTCAACCATTGTCCTGTTGTGTTCCTCTGCAATAGGGTATATTTTCATTTAAATTGCCCAAAGTCCTCTTCCCTGCATAATACTCCACCTTAAACCTTTAAGAAAAGAATTTAAAAAAGAAAAAACAAGGTATCATATAAACCAATAGTACGACTCTCTAAACTGTGCATCACTTTAACCTTATTTTTTTCCCTCAACTTCTTCACAGCATAAATAAAAAAGAATTAGTAAAGCATTTGCGTGGATGTTCACGATGTTTGCCTCTACGCACACTGAGTCACACATCAAGACAACCCTTCCACACACACACACGCACACACACAGACATTACAGGCATCTCTGTTACTCTGAGGGTTACAGAAAAACCACACATTTCTGCCCTGAGGATAAAAGCACAAGGTTTTTCTTCAGCTGTCTGAAATGCAAGAGGAGGTGCGCTGTTCTCGAGTCAGTAGCTAATGCCTGCATATCCAGGAACTGAAAGTCTGTAAGGGATTCATGTCAGTAGGTTTATTTGTGGAGTAAAGTTGTCGGTAAAGAGGGCTGCATATAAATTTAGATGTTATTATTGCTGTAGAACAAGAGGTTCATGAAGGGAATTCAGCAAAATTGTTTGATTATTCAGGGGAAATTACAAGAAAAGATCATTTCTGATGCATTTGTTCAGTTAAATCCATTAAATGCATATTTAATGTGAAACTGTGATTTTCATTAGGTTTTGCTCTTTCTATCATTCACAGGAATGATAATGAACTGTTAATGTATCCATATCGGTTACACACCGAATTCAAACGCCACTTTTCAAACATACCTGTAACTGCATGCTGATTTGTAATCAGGTTTTTAACGTGTGATACAGATATCTCACACTTTCACCTGAAATGTGCGAATATCTGAGCAGATTTAGACATTCTTATGGGAAAAGTATAGATGAGTTTATACTCCACACACTGATGAGATGAGATGAGCACAGAATTCATTTCTCTTAGTTTATAGACTGGAGGAAGATGTAATTTCCTAATCACTAACTGATAGGTTTAAAAGCATTTCCCCAGAATTGGATTTAGATTGAATTTAGATATATTCAATGATGCAGGCTTTAATATATGAATGATGAGTCCAATTACAGGAAGTGTGTGACTTTAAGTAACAAACATCATTGGATTAAACATAAACAAAAGGCTTATTCGTCTCAATAATGTAACTCTAAAAGCTGAATCTAATTGCCAAGATGAGAAGAAGGTCGTGTTTTCTGACTTTGTTTATCCGTCTCTTTGTCGGCAGGACAACAGAGGAACAACTTGACCAGTTTTTAAGAACCTTAGTGGAAGACTGCAGCAATTTTAAAGCGGATCTGAATTTGATACACAAATTATTTTTCACTTTTGTTAACACTGTGAGAGTGTTTGGCCTTGGGCAGAATGAATTCCATTTATCTTAAAATCCAGAAGACGGAAACAAATTTCAATAATGACAAATTCTGGCTGATTGTTAAAATATGATGCCTCCATATCACAGACCACATTCATTTGTGCCAGTTGTGCTTCTGTTTGGCAACTGGCAACATGGGTCTGGTGGCTTTTCAGTTATATTAAGTAAAAAAAAACTATTCAGACTTCACTAAGGTGATAAGATTTCAGCAAAGCACAACAACATCATGACATCATTTTTAAATTTTTAGAAGTTCATTTGAACAGAAATTGAAAAATAGGCTAGCAGATTTTTATTAATATTTGGTGGAGTCTAGAATTAGATTTCCATTTAACAAACCATGTGAATGTATTTCAATCTATGTAAAAAATAAATCCATAAACAAATGTAAATAAATAAAAAAACATGAAATGCAAGCACAAACCCACACAGACACACAAACACAAACACAACAATTCAAAAAAACAAAAAAAACCATATTAACTGAGCTGCTATTTTGGCCTTTTTTGATATTACATTTTAATCTACCATACACATTATATAAGTATGCAGTAAAATCAGTACATAATATAATTTTACAGTCAGCTGAATCTGTTTTAATACACTTGGTAAGTCATGGAATCCAATCTGTGTTAGCTAAAATTATAATAAACAATAATATATTAGGTGTTAATGACTTAACACCGCTGGCGTCAGGTGTCTGCGCTCACTTAAAGCAACTTTCAAATGTGTGAAGAAACTTCTCTTCACAGTCTCAAAACTCAATTAAATCAAAACACAGCAATTAAATCAGTTACATGTTGTAACATGCAAATGTCAGGCTTTTGTGTCATAATCTACAGCTGAAAACATGAAATAGCACTAAAACACACCGTGGTGTTAAAAAGGGATTGCTTAAGAGATTATTATCACCTATTAAAAAGCGTATTTCTTTTCATTGAAAAAGTAAGTTATGTGCATAGAGGCTGCAGCGTTATGCTAACAGCTTCTTTCACATCTATCTTTCACAGCCCTCAAAGGCTTCGTTTGATGATTTTAGCCATGAGTAGGTGTGTCCCCATCAAACTGATTGTCCAATACATCATTTGAATTCTCTGACACGCAGTCAACACTCGCCGACGTGTCAGTCTTCCGAAGCTTTGGCTTGACAGCGGCGCCATTTAATGCTCCATCAGCGCTCTGTATTAGCATTTAAAGTTAGATTCTCTCCACCAGTGGAATATCTCATTTGCACAGCTCCATGATGTAGTCAATGTTTCAAAAGGTAATATCTTGAAAATTCTCACCAAAAAAAAAAAGTAATTTTACACATTTAGTTTTATCAAAGAGCAGAAATAAGTGAACTCGTATCCACAGAATGAGTGAATAAATGCTTATTTAACAACAACGCCGGCTCCAAGGCTGCACTGTTTTTCTTATTTTTATGCTCTCAAATGAAAAACAACATCAAGTAATGTTTTCCAACCAGATTTTTCAATAAACGCTTTGTGGCAGATTTAAAAAGTCTTACTTTAAATATTCTGATTCAGCAGATGTAGAGTCTGGCTATTAGTCTGCCTTAAAGTGCTTTAGTCGGCCTTCTCCTCCCCTTCTGCATGTTACTGTTTTCAAAATCCCTATCCCTGCATTCTGGGCTTAGCGCTGCCCAAAATGAATGTGACTGTATTTAAAAATAAAAAAAACAAGCCAAAGCATTTTTTCTCTATTTTTTTTTTTTTTTTTTTCAGAACTGATCATCGGAGCAGCCAGACCTTGAGCTGGACTGGCTGTGCGAGATTCCACTTTCAATAACTTTGCAGTTTCTGAATGTTGCAAAGACACAAGTTCTGGCAGGACTTGTCTCCCAACTCGTAAGCCGTTTCAGCTCCCCCTCCTGTTCCCTGTCTTAGCTTCATAAGAGGTGCGTGTCGCTGTTATTTAAAAAATCTGGAGTAAACATCCGAGCCAGCAGAGCTCAGAGAGCCTGTCATATTTGCAGCAGATGTAGACATTTCTCCCTTTTTCATTCTTTCCCCAGCTCTCTCTCTCTTTCTCTCTCTCTCCCTCTCTCTCTCTCTCACTGTATCCCTCTCAGCTGCTATCTCCCTGAGATATCAATTCATTTAAAGCGAATCCTCCTTATGCCTCCGTCACTGCCAATTATTATGTAAAACTTTATATGGCAGCCATATGTACCTAGGCCCTTCTGCCCCAGTTGAGGCATGCCAGCAGATGGAACCTGCGACATGATTCAGTGCTTTACTTCACAGCTCCAAGACCGGTTTAATGACCTATCAAAGGAAGTTAAGAAGAGATAAATGGCATTGCAGCTGCATAGGAGGAAAAATGGGAACATAGGTGATTATTGCTTTATGGTTTTCAAGTAACTCGCGTGGGAGGTTGGGTACATTACATTTGCCTGTGTGGAAGTGTCTCTGACCGGCAGGGAACACAATATACATAAATAGAGAGCCATTAATAAACACTTAATTAATTTATATATACTTACAGTAAATGGCAGTGACAGTCTTTTATAGTATAGAGGAAAGGCTTAATACTGCGCATACTGAATAGCGGATCCTTATGTAGTTATAATCCCATACATTCATGCGTTCTAACAAATAATTCTGAACAAAGAGTTTGCTCAATGATGGGATCTTTTTTTTTTTTATTATTCTATTTGACGAATCAGCTTAAGTCGGTCAATCTCACAGCGTCCTCATTGAGAGCATCATTTTATCTGATTCATTCCCAGTGCTGGTCTCAGAACAGTTTCGTCAAATGGTCATGAATAGCGGTTGCTGGGAAATACATTATTGTAATCCAACAGCCGAGTCTGTCATCTCAAATACTGCAGATCAGGGAGGGAGAGAATGTTTTCCAGCAGAGATCATTTGCTGTAATGAATGTACTGGCAGCTCTAACATGTGTGTGTCTATTTTTAGACCTTAATCAAGACGCCTGAAGAAAAGTAAAGTTTTGGAACACATCAGTTGTGATGAAATGTGTTGTAGCTCAGAAGGAACTAAAGGCAAATCTGACAAAGTCAACACCTGAGGAATGAGGCTTTAAATAATGCTTCAGATTTCATGCATTGAATATTAATATAAACTGTTTTCTGTGTCCTTGTTTAGCTTAACTGCAGAGGAAAACTTAAAACTCATTTTTGGAGGATCAACTGGATGCAAAATGTGACATACAACTGAGATGGCAGAATGAAAACAAATTAAAGATTTAACAGAATGCATTAACACATTTCTGCCAGTGTCCTGGTTTTTTATTATTTCATATGAATTGATGTTTACAAGGGGTGTAACGATCCATTCATTGCACCAATGCATCAAATTTAATTTATGCTACTTCAGCTGCATGAGCCTGCTAAAAGTAATAAACAGAGTGAATTACTCTGGCTTCAGTCGTGATAAGCTTGAAACGCTTTGAACCAAACTATTTTGCAATTTCAAATAGTTAATCCTGCTTTTGACCAGATGATTAAAACTGCACTGCTGAACATACAAAAGTTGCACAAAGTTGTAATCCATTATAGATTTTCATCAAATCAAAACTCATTTGTGAAAGTCTTGGGTCTGCATTTTTTTTTTCTGCTATAGCCATTCATTGTATTTACATTCAATAACTGCCTCTGTGTTTTCACTGTGAGTGGCAGGCGCTGCCATTCATGCCCTTGGCTGCACAACCATGCGTTAGGAAATCACTGAAAATGATGCATTCATGTAATCCAACTACACTGTTTTATCTGAGTGATAATCAGTCTCTCTGTCTGCTGTTCTCACTGTAGCTTTGTCATTGTAGTTAGCACAGACTAAAATTGTTCATCGAAGTGTGTCAGCGAAACAAAAAAGAGATGTTTTTTCTGTTTTTTTTCTGTCAGTAGGTCAGTTTTAAAAGTCTGCTTTGTAATATTTAGATGGTTTTTATGGCAGAAATGAAAGAATTTCTATGTTTTTAAGTGTATAATCACCTGAATATAAGATTTTGTGTTTTAGTTTCTTTAGAATAAGTCATTTTATCAATAAAGGAAGTAGAGTCATCATGTTTTTGCCATGTTTCTACAGTAGCCCAGAATGGACAAACTAAATGCTGACTCTAGAAATGACCCTAGGTTCTTCTTCCACTCTCTACACTCTCTTCTTGAAGAGGAGGGTGAGCGTGAGGATATTTAGTTGAATGCAATCTGCAACCTAAATGCTAGACGCCATTAAATCCTACACGCTGGACCTCAGTGAGCCGTGACATGGAGGGATGCAGGTGACAAGCTGCGCACCCCCAACCTCTCAGCAAGGCACCAACCTCCTCTCCTGCGCCCTGCCGTCGCATGGAAAACTACTCTCGTCATGTGCAGCAGGAAGTCAGATTGTTGTCACTTTGTTTGGCTTCACTGTAAACAGGAACGCCAAATGTGGTGGCGCACGCAGTTGTTCTTCTGTGGTATTTTTGACAAAGCTTCTTCTTGGTCAGTAACTTTTTTTTTTTTTCCCCACCATCTGGGCCCGTATTAGTGTATGTTTGTGTCACTGAAGAGCACACTGAAACCTCAGATGACCTTTATGACTGTTAGTCACTCAGCAAAATGCTGCTCCCACATACAAACAGCCTGCCACGGATCGAATGTTAGATAACTCTTTCTATGAAGCCCGAATCTATAATCCATTAGATATGATTTCAAAGAATTGCATTGATAAGTTCAACTTTTTACAAGTACTGTGTTTTAAAACAACAGCTACAGTGCATTTAAACATAATCTTAATACTTTTCTTTGTCAAGCATTATTTTGTAATACTGTGTAATTTCTTAGACAGTGTTTTACTCAGTTTGTGTGTTGTTATGAGGTGTTATGAATATCATGGTGCTCTCTGTTACCATAATGGATGGAAAGTGTGGATATGGCATGTCATAACACCTTCCAGGCAGCATGTTGTCTGCTTCAATTAGAGTTGGGCCGTATTGACATCCAGTGAATATTCCCTAAAGCTCTGACAGGGGCAGGAAACGACCATCATACAGTGTGTCACCGCAGGCACTTTGTTGATCCTGGTGCTGGAGCCCAGATTAAAAAAAAAAAAAAAAAAACCTTGAGAGGGGAGTGCATGACAGGCATTCAAAGTGAAAGTGTGGTGGCACAGAGGAAAGAGAGGCACCGTTTTGTAGAAAGAAAATCTCTAATTAATTGAATAGGAAACCGGCTCGGCAGGATCCAGAGACAACATTTTCTTTTCTTAGGCGCCTCATGAATGACATCAGAAAACAATAAAAGCAGGAATGTCAGTAAATTGCAGCACTTGTCATACTTGGTTTCCTGTTTACCTCTGTCCTGCTCTCACACTGTATCAAAGCCTTAACAGTAACACACAATGTGTGTACGAAAGGATATGTTGTTCTGTTACATTCTGACCTTTGTCAAACTGCTGTTAAAGAAAAAAATACTGAACAAAACCAAAAAAAAGAGAGCTTTAATATCTGACAAAAACTCCTGTGCTGATTTCTCTTCACTTGAGGCTCACACACATACACACACACACAAACACACAACATTTATGATGAAACAAATCAAATAAAAATGTTACACCTAGCTATAAACATGTTAGCGGTATCAAAACACCCTGACTTTATTTGAAGCAGACAAGATGTTGTCATAAAGGGCAACTGGGTGGCACTCAGCGTTTTACAAGGCAGATTTAAAGGATGCACCTGCTTTGGAAAAAATATATATAAAAAAGAACAAAACAGCGTGAAATAAATCTTGCATGTTTGTTTGTTTTGTTTGTTAAAGTAAAAGTGCTTTGTGCCTATCTGCTTGAGTACCTTAGCGACTTAGCAATGTAGCGTTTAATAATAAATCAAGGCAGCGTTAATAAAACAGTCTGGTGGACAAATGCATAAAACATACAGTGTCATTTAATTCCACTCAAATGCAATATAATATGCTAAATATAGCATCATTTAATATGAAGAAAGATGTTTTGTTTCCTTTTTTAATTCAATTTAATGCTGAAATACTGAACTTATTGCATTTTTTTACTGGATAAGCTTTTTGATTCATAGTGACTGAAGCATTATTTTAAACATTGTAAAAAAGGGAAATCTGGTCCTTAACGAACCTCAGAGAACCGATTCAATGCAAAAAATGTTTATCTTTGTACAACAGTGTTACTCTTTGAACTGTACTTTCAGTGTACGACACCATAAACAAAAAAATTCAGTACATTCAGCTATAATGATCTTTTTTTCCCCACAGACTGTGTCAGAGAGGAAATGATTTAACTCTGTTGTCATATCTGTCTTCTAATGACTTACGTTATATGCAGCAGCAGTGTCTATAGTCAGCCTGTCTATCACAGAAAAGTGACTTTTGGTAAAATAAAAAATAACCTCATTAAATCCAATATTTGTACAGCTGTTTTACTGCAACAAAACATCAAAAGTGTTTGCATACAGAGGGGCAAAGTCTGAAATATTTTATGAGGGCAACAAAGTTACAACTGTTTACTGACATTTTTCAAAGAGTGAGGAAGGATTTCAGCATCTGCGTGGCTTTGTTCCAACCATGTTAATTATTGATTAATTAGAATTAGACATGAAATTATGGGAGCTCTAATCATAAAAACACACCACATATTGATAGTGAAATTAAAAGTTGTTGTTATTGTTAATTGTAGATGCGTGACACACATTAAAAAATAAAAATGAAAGTCGTAAAACGTTGTGGTGCAAAAAATATTCCCGGAAGGAAAGTTTCTTTATTTTTGGCCTCAAGGTTTTAATTTATAGATAAAGATTTAATATTCATCACAGTGAAAGTCTCACTATATGAAAAATATACAATATTTATCCTGCTGAAGTCACAGCAAATGTTTAATTTAGAGTTACATTATTTTGTAAACTCCGTTGTTCCATTTCTTTTGCCAGTGTCCACTGAAAGCCCCCGCAGTCACGGGTTCAACCATACTTGGAAGTTCCTTCAACTTCCTTCACATTCACTCTGTAGTCATCCAGATCTGCAGATCACCTTTCACGCAGTACATGTTTCATATCTTGTGAGTCACTCAGCTCTTCTATTCTTGCCCACACTCCCAAAATACTTGTTAGTGTTGAATTTTCAAAAGGATTTAATCAGAAGAACATAAAAACATAAGTGTATAGTGGATGTCATTCACTTTTCCATAAAAGCTGGACTTTGCATGAATCTGAAACCTAGTGACAAAGGCTAACTGAGGCTAACTGCAGGAGACAGGATGCTATTGAATGTTAAATGATGCATAGCAGCTCTATAGACAGAGAGAAGAAGTGACAGAGGCTTCATCTGTATAAAAAAAAGCAGTTAATTAGCATTCTTTTCAATTTAGCTGAAGAATTTGTTTCCCCTTCAAGGTCCCAGTTCCTTTCATGACGCCTGCGAATTCAGAACTTCATGGATTAAGCTGCTTGTTTTTGTGCCACTGATGTGTTGCTGTGACTGGAGAGTTTGCTCCTCCTGATGTGAGATGAAACTGACAGCATCGGGTTTTTTAGTGCTTTGATGAAGGATGAACCTTTCATTTTTGGTAATTTGTTCCACTACTTATTTGTTAGGGATGACTTGATTAATACTTCAGTTGCTGGTTGAAAAGGATACACTACAAAAAAAAAAAAAAACATCATCTACTTTAGTCATATTTTTCATAGCATGGTGAAATACTCCAGAGGGTAACAGTCTGTTTCTCTAATAACCAATCAAAAGCATGGAAAGATCCCCTACTATCTGTTTAAGCTTTATACTGAAAGTCTAAATCAGCTCCTGATTGTATGGATGGCAACTTCATGCTAACAGGGCTGCAATTTCATTTGCAAAAGAGAAGCTTTCTCAGATGATTCTGACCGTGGTTACCTGTCTGTGAGGTCAGTGCAGTTTCACATTGTATTTATAAAATGACTGTGGCAAAGAGTCAGTGCCAATGCTAATGGGCTACTGCTCTGAGTAGCATATAGACCTAATGATACATAATGATCCATAAAAACAACCATAAAAAACAACGAGAGAAATAGCAGTGAGGTCTCTATCTGCTTCAATAGAAGAAATGTATAACACAGGCAGGTTTTTTTTAAATGATTTTTTAAGTTTTTTTGGCAAAAACTGAGAACACATTCTTAAATATTGAGAATGACTTGCAGTGTAGTGCATCTTTTAAGCTCCTGTACTGTAATTACTTGCTTACTTTCTTTCATTTATATCACAATATTATGAAAGATGGGTGAGAAGATCCTTAATGAGGATGCTGAAAAAAGGTAGATTAAATTATATGACATGGATTTCTTAAAATAAATACATGAAAGTCTTAACTAATTCAACTTTTTTTTTTTTAAGAAATGATTATGGTTATACAATATGAATAAAATGACTGGGTAGAGGAGTTAGGAGGGATCATCTCCACCATGATGATCTCATTTGTTTATGGCTGTAATAATATTAAAATTAATTAGCAAATGATCCTACACATAGGGATTTTGCATTATAGAATCCTACATTACTAGCAGAAAATCATTTCCCATCTCATATACATCATTTATTGAATCTTTGCCACACTGTTCTTTATAGAGCCGTGTTCAGCTGACTGATAGTCGTGCACCAGGAGAGCCTCAACAGAAAACACTGGCAAGCTGTGAGGACTCGGGGAGCCTTTGATCCAATAATGGTAATTCCCCCATGAATGACTTTGTGAGGCGATTTTGTCTTCCCACACAGTATTGACTTATTCCCTTTCATTCTGTACATGGTGTTTCCACACAGAAGCAGACCACGATCTACTTGGATAAGATACATTTTCAGGGATGTAGGATAAATGTTATTACATCTAGGCCATCATGTGGCCCAGCAGGCTTTATGAAAGTCCATATGTGTCGCATTTTCGAGGCTGCCTCCTGCGAAGAACAACTTGTCGAGGCTACCAACGAGGGGCTGCCATGATTTACATCAAGCTGAAGCTTTTTCATTTGTCCAGTCCATGTGATTTACCAGTGGTACAGTAAAGGAGGCCCTCGGGGCAAACATCTGGTAAATACAGCTTCATTCAGGCTGTCCTTGACCCCAGGAGGACAGATTAATAAATGGCATTGATCCTAGCACACCACTGAAATGAAAATGAAAGAAAACAAAGGAAACACTGCTCATATCTTGAAAATTTGGAAAAGGAAGTTGCGTTTGTTAATTGCATATTGAAGCCTTTGTGAAATGAAAGCATTGCTGATTCATTATCAAGCATTTTAACTCTTAAAAAGCAGAGTTTGTAAGAGGCAGACCTTGGAAGAGGGCACAGTATTTTAGTAAAGCAGTGACATTTTTTCAGCCTGATCAAAGAAATCGGTTTGATTAAAAATTTTTCAAGTTTAAGTTATTTTTCTACATTGACTCACAGAAAGCTGTGTAACTGTCTGTATTCCAAAGACAGTAACTCTGCTGCCGTTTTTGTGAAATTTGCAATTTAGCAAGCTAACTATGCAAAAAAAATAGATGAAAATGACAAAATTAGGCATATGTGTACTTCCTCAGTGTCCTACAACATATGTAAACATCACATGGATAGAAAATTAATGGCAAAAGGTTTGACTCTATGAGAATCAAAGTGCCTGACAGGTTGTAACTGTGTATAGAAGCCTGAACTGTGTTAAAACAAACCAGAAGACTCTCATCATCTGCAAGTTCAACACATACTGCAGATTTGCATGTTCACGTACCTCTGGGGGGGGGTATTAACAGTTATTTCTTTGGGGAAGGCCCCCATAATCTGAGACCTTATAACCCTGGTCCCTGTGCTGCCACGCCATTGTGCGGCATCTTAATGGAATGAAAGAGGAAAAATAGAAGTAAAAAAGAGGCCTTTCATGGTAATAAGGAGGCAAAGCCCGGTAATAAATCAAAAAGACACAGATAGAGAGAAATTCTGTATGAATTCCAACCACCAAGAACCATTCAAAATATTATAGAATGAAACTTAATCCTATGCTCCAGTGCACAGTGAAGGGCTACACGGAAAGAGGTGGGATATTATTTCGGTGGCTGAACTGTTTGCCTGTGCTTGTTTTATTTATTTCCACGTCAATACTGGCATGAGCCAGATTTCTAAACACAGCAGTGTAAATAGTGTAGGAAATCATAGGGGCTATTTTAAAATTCTGTGATGGTGCTGCTAAAAAAAAAAAAAAGAAAAAGAAGATACCATCAGTAGAGAGGCTGTGTAAAAATATCTGAAGTGACTGTTCCAAGCTGACGGATTTAGACAAAATTAGTGGCATGTTATGAGTGAATTGCTTTAGAGTTACTGTCAGTGTTTCCTAATATATGTTAAGTATATAATAACATTATATACACAGAGATGTGGGCCAATTTTTAATCAAGTATGTAAGCATTCAGAGAGGCAATTGACTTTCTGAAAGCATCATTATGAGCACTTTAAATATCAGATTAAGCAAAGTTCCTTTAAAGAAATCTTATAAATGATAGATTCAAGGTTGTAAGGTGCTGATATTAAAGGCTATTTGATGGACCAATCACTGGCTATAATCGTGCTGCTAATCGTGCCAGAATGAAGATGCAAATTGTCAATGGATATAGCAAAAATTGCCTTTTTCTCCTCTCAAGCGTTGTTTCACAAATTGCAACAATATCTTTCCAAGTCGTGATGCAGCAGCATGCCTGATGCCTGCAGAGTCCATCTGTGTAAAAATGGTGGCATTAGGCCGGTAATGACCATACTGTTTCCTGTGCAGAGGAAGAGAAGGATGAATAGGTGGAGAGATGGAGGGACCATCAGTCGTGTTGGAGGGATTACGTCAAGGTTTCTTTGATGCGAAACAGCAACATGCAGAAGTAGAAAAGCTGCATTTAATGTTAGTGTAGAGGCTCGCTTTGTGTAGATGTTCGATTCCTTCTGCAAGCTTTTGCCTGAGTTAAAAAAAAAAAAAGACAATGCGAGTTTCTGTTTTGAAAACTTGTATTGATTTATTTAATGAAGCCAGTCGTAGGTTTAAACTGAAGTGGGGGAAGGTTAAGAGAATGAAATAGAAAGTTCAAAAAATTAATCTGTGTTGTCGTTTTCTTTCTCATAACTGCAGTGCTGCCACTGTCAGCTTTTCTGAAAGACTTTTGGCTGAATAATCATTTGATTTAATTTTGTCTGCAGAAAATGGACTGACCTCAGAAGAAATCCTCGATAGGCAAGTGAAAGCAAAGGGGAAATAAACATAAATCTAATTTGCTTACCACCATAATGATACAGTTAATGAAATAAAGAACGCTAAGTGGTACGGTTGGCGCAGCCAGAGATGCTATAGGTTGGAGCTTATACTGAAACAGTGAAAACTATTAACAAAAGAACAACTGTACTTCAATAACAAACATTCAAGAATTTATTAGAAACCTAACACAATTCTTCTAACTCCCTATTCAGGCATCTTAGTTAATAACCATTAATTGGAGCATATCAGCGAAAGAAACGTGATTGCCTAAATGGAATATGATGGCTGGCATAATCGCTTTGTTAGTGCACTCTGTAATTGTGATGAGGCAATGAAACGAAAATGGATCTAATCAAAAACAATCTCTTAATTCACTTTAATCTCAAGAATTTGATGGGACATGGTGCCGGAAGCAAGTGCACGGGTGAGTGACATGAGCATGTGCTTGAATCTAATGAACTGTGTAATGAGAGAAGTTCTGCAGACGAACTGTTCTGACTGTGTGGGCAGGGATTGCATGGAAATCATTACCAAACTCACAACGACAACAAAAAAAATAATAAAATAAAACAATCAAATGGAAGAGAATGACGTGCATTCAAGTGAAACCTAGAATCATTTTGGAATTTCAAAGTATCTTGATAGTCTTTGCTCACATAAGGAAAAAAAAAAAGACATATGGCTGAGTGATTGCCTTGAAAATATTGCTTACTTTGCATTCACAAAAGCTTGCGCGGCGCAGATTATTTCATCTTTTTTTTTCCCATGTGCTTCCATCTCTCATGCAGGAATACTGTATAGTGTTTACCGCTGATGAAACACCTCATTCAAATCTGTATCCTGTAATGTAATCACTAACAATACTCGTTCTGTACGTACACATAACAAAAAAAACCCCACCAAGGTCAAGGCATTCATGCCATAAAAAGAAAGGACTGCTATTGTTGGCGCCCTAGATGCAGCTTATTGTATCAGATCCATTTGCTACTGAACTCAATTTGCCCTGTAATAACTGTCAGTCATACCCCAAATAAAACAGCATTATGTTGATGATTTCTACTTACTATTTTCTGTGGGTGTGAAGGGTAAAATAAAAAAAAACAAAACAGCTCTTTCCATTCACTAATCCCTTTATCTTTTGATCTGCCAGAAAACAAAGCGTCTTACAGTTTACTTCACTTGCTTTAATCCCAGGATATCCAAATGACTTCTACGGTGTGATATTACTGATAACATATATGGGGATGGTATTAAATTAGAAAAAATAAAAATAAAAACAATATGTTAAGTGTTATCTGGCGGGCAGATAAACTGGAAAGAATAAGGTTTGTAAAGGTGCAAATTGCAGAAAGAACCTGTGAAGAGAACTGAGACAAATAAGATGTTGGAGGATAGATTTTAGTTCTGGAGAAAGCGATTGTTCTCTAACAGAAAGAAACCCTTGGATGCAATAAAAGTGTTATTTCGTGAAAGCCCTTAAAAAAAAGGACTCCACTTTTACAGTTTGAGATTTGCTTTTCGCTTAATGTCACACATTTAGCACAAAGCACCGTGATACATTGTTAGTTGCTAATCTTGGGGCTTTATGTTTATTCTGAAGTCGTCATTAAATGCATATGGAAGGCTAATGAGAGTTTACGTATGCAATTGACTTTTTTCCCCTCTGATCACAAAGTATTTATTCAAATGGAATATCAAACGCAGTAATGCTCAAAATCTGCAGATCAAACAAGTAAGCAGACTTTGTGTTGTGAGTGTTTTGTCAACTGCTCTTTTCAAGGTCGACTGTCAAGCTCAACACCTAATATTAGTTTAGTTTAAGCTACTTTACTCTTTGAAGAGGAGGGAAAAGTTTTGACAGCTTCTTTTGTCAAGATAAGAAAAAGAAAAACTGCTTCCTTTTGATGAAATCATTCTTCATTCAAGGGAACCATTTGTTATGCTGATAATGCGACACAGAATCGTGGAAACCATCTATAGCGTCCTCTCTGGCCTTGCATAGACGGCATCGATCATCGACGCATTTTTAGAATATTTCCTTTTGTTCGCATGTCAGATGTATTGTGACGAACACAAGTATGAACAAGTCGGTGGTAATCTGCAACGCCATTGTTGCTTTACTGCTTCAAATCTGAGAGTGAGAACTTGATAAACCTACTGATCAGGTCTTTGAAGGGAAAACAACCTCCCTGAGGACATTCGGCTGGCTAACTTGTTTTTAAATTCCCTTAATATACACTGTGTGCTTTTGCAACATTAACACACAACACAATGTGTGTAATCAGTAGTTTTCTAACCTGAATCGCCGCACTGGCCTTGTTTCTAATATGTAAGGCAATGCAAGTTTATCTCCATTGCACCATTTGCACACAAGGCAATTCAAAGTGTTTTACATGGGCATCAAAACACATTAAAAATCAGACATTAGGAAAAGACAATAAAAAACAACAACACATTCGTATCGTGCACACAATCTAATGTTCTATTGGGTCAGATTGTATTGAAGATTATTTTATAAAACACAGCAGGCAGGTGGATTTTCTACTTTCCTAATAGTCCATTATGCATTGCAGAGAGACGCAAGCAGAAAACCTGCAGGTATTTCTACTCTCCCCCATTAATAAAAATGAATGGGGGAGAAACATTAGAAATACCTTTCAGTAAAATGCACAGAGAAGCTGTAAAAAACTACCCTGGAGTTGAATAAACATTTCCTGACACAATGAACGCCGTAAAGTTTACATAGATGGGTTTTATTGAACAGCTGTTGTTTTGGTCCACATGTGAACTGTACGTGTAACACGTTGCATTGTTGTTGTTTCACGTTTCTAATGTTTAACATCTATATATTCCATATGTCTCCTCTGTATGCCAACATGCTTTTATGGTAAGAGAGCCAATTTGGATTTGCCGATATAACTAAAGGTGGATGAGATTTTTTTCCACATGGCGTTTTTTGAAAAATATACATGTCTGTATTTGGCATTCTTAACCGTTTTTGAATGGCAGCATTGTTAATGTGAGTCTGAGTTCAACAGAACCCCTTTGTTGTTTCATGATCATGTCAGTCACAAAACAAAAGTACAGATCCACTGTCAGCCGTTTAGCCTATGAACTATACAAGATAAAGGAACATTTCTGTGTTGCTTTAAAACTCCACGAATGTCCTTGGTCAATTCTGACACACAGGTTGTAGTAGTAAAAGTAATAGTAGTTCCATGTGATTTGACCTTTTGTTCATATACAAACACAATTTAATATCACTGACAATGGATCTTTTGAAAAACTCTAGCTAAAGTGAGGAGATCAGAAACTCTGCAGTGCCTGTGTAGATGTGTAGAAAGTGTACAGTTTTATCTCCTTTGTGTACATCAAGCAATCAAGTGCTGGTGCTAACCTTGCTACAGGACTTTTTTACATGTTTACACAAAAAAAAAACCCACTAACTCTTACATAACACCGAGGAACACAGGTTTTAAACAATAACCAGCCTGGTAGGAGTTAGCTAGTAAGATCTTCTCTGATTGGCCAATATGGCTTTGTACTTGTTGGTTTGGCAGCTTCATTTGTGTTTTTTGCATTTTCATATGACAGATATTTATTTGAAATAGTCCTTATTTGATGGGATTTTTTAAATTCTGAAATTACTGAATAAAAAATCAATTAAAAAAAGACATATACATGTGGATTAGACCTAAGACTAAAGGCCTCATCGGTATTTTGGCTTTTCACAGGACTGAAGTGTTTGCTCATACATGACTTTCTGTGTTTGACTTTTTAGGGTAACGCATCTAAAAGCTCTGACTCTGTTGAACATTAGAGAGTTTAGGACCTCAGCTCCACCTCAGCTCAAACAAAAAAAAGGTCTAATCAGCTAAAATGAAAACACCTGCATGGTTTGATAACATTGTTAATATGCACAAACTCAAGAAAAGTAGAAATCGAAGAGTGCATTGGGTGAGTCTTTTGACTTTACTTGTGTGGATTAAAATAAAAAAAAAATTGGCAAAGTCGATCTCTAAATGGCACATATTTCATTAATTCCACATTCAGTGGTGTGCTGCCCAGCGTGACAGATTTTGTTCTATCATTATATGCACCTTTCTTGTATTTGCTTCCAAAAATACAGGACTCAATTACAGGAATATTTAGTATGATTTAGCAGCTTGGATCACCACATCAAAGAAATGGTAATACAAGACATGGCGGCTCCAGCATCTTCTCTTCAGAGCTTGCTGCTCTTGTGGTGATGTTGTATCGCCAGTCTCAAGGGAGAGTGGCACAGGCATCCCACGCATTGAATTAGTCAGTACTTAACCCTGACAGTTTCTTCTAGCCTCCTGTTTCTCCTCTAATTACCATCCCTTCCTTGCCAGTAATTAAGTTG
The DNA here is from genome assembly GCA_029814765.1 of Acanthurus leucopareius. Taxonomy (NCBI): domain Eukaryota; kingdom Metazoa; phylum Chordata; class Actinopteri; order Acanthuriformes; family Acanthuridae; genus Acanthurus; species Acanthurus leucopareius. The sequence goes on from JAQMCX010000027.1 coordinate 6,471,004, forward strand.
TCCCACAGCAGGGGCTTTTTACCACTAGGTAGGGGAAGGGATGTGGCATGGACTCCCTCCCAAGATCAGCCCGTGCTGCTTCTCCCAAACTTATACAGCTGAGAAATGCAGATCAACACCCAGTATCAGTGCTGCTCCATTGATTGTAATTGCAGTGTAGCTGCAGGATAACACTGCACTCTCTGTATTTGTGTCTGTCTGTTTCCGTGGGTGTCAAAAATTTAAAAAAAAAACAAAAAAAAAAACAGAGATAAAATGTAAATCCAATGTGGAGCAAATTTGTCATCGTGCACGAATACTGCTACATTAATTAAGATTGATTTAAAATTCGTGTGTTAAAGTAATCATGTCTGTGATATTTTTTTTTTTGTGCCCGATGGCAAACAATACTCACACACTGTGGGTTTCTCATGTAGGACTTAAGAAAATGTTTTAAAAGAATTTTTTAAAAAAAAACAACAAAACACTTAATTGGTGCTCAGCAGTGACAAGCTGTGCTTGAATGTCAGCTTGCCTGATTGGCCGAGGCGAGTGTTTGAAATCCAAGCGTTGGAAGTGGTTACTGCTTCAGTCAGCAAATGGGAATTCACGTCTACTGCCAGAGCATGAGGTGACAGCCAACATCCTCTGTGGTGACAGCATGTTTCTAACTCATCCAATCTAAAAATTCATTTATCACAGCAGCGTCTAAAAAAAAAAAGAGCATAAAATACATGCTTTTACAGCAAATGTCTCTCCCTGACATTAAAACATGGGATGGAGGTTGAGGTCAGGCTATTTTGTGGCTACATGTGTTAAGTTTAAAGGGGTGGTGGGAAAATCTAGCATCCTCAACTTTAAGTTAAGTGCAAAAAAAAAAAAAGCATGTTTTTCACAAAAGAAAGAAACTGTTTATAGGTTTCTATTTTTCTGTCTTTTTGTGAGCTCACAACCATGTAGCTGTGTTGCTGTCATCGCCTCTCTTATAATTCAGCAGTTATCCTGACTCCACCACAACGTGTGTCCTCAGGAGGCTGTCTCTGTTTCTCACTGCTGAGGAAAATAAAAAAAAAAAAAAAGGAACAAATAAAATACCACCATCACCCACCGACTATGGGCGCATCATGGGAAGGATGGCGTCTGAGTAAAAATAGTCAGGTCTGTGAGATTTTCTGGTGGTGCCCAGAATCCTTGTCTAATACCTGGAAGTTATAAAAGACATTTTTGACAGATAATAAACATGTGATTTTCCGAGCAGGGCTATGATGAAAAGCTTTTAATAAGACTTCCAACGATGGAGGGCTTCTGTTGGTATTTGTTTGCAAGAGAGAGGTGCACTTAATGGTATTTGTGAGGCATCTGAGTCACTCTAATGCCTCTGTTAGGCAGCTCTTCCTCACCTTGGCTATGACCTCACTGCCAGCGCACCTGTCTGCATCTCCGTCCCTTGTTTTGATCCTGAACTCACTGGACCCCCACTTCCATGTCTCTGGCACTTACACACGTTTTTCTCTCATGCACTTTTAGCACCTTCCTGTCGCACTGCTTAATGGCATCTCCGACCCGTCGATGCCTCTGTCCTCTTTCTTCAGTCTGTTTCATCCCTCCTGACTTCCTGACTGCCGCTCTCCTTCTCTTCCTTTGGCTACAGCCTGCTGAATTAAACATCGCTGCGGCCCTCTTTCAGCAAATCTGCCGACTACATCAAATCCGCCTCCCCTAGCTCTATCCAATTACAGATGGCTCATCCAAACTAATTCAAGACCTGAGTCGGACAAATGTTACACCTTGTTTCTGCTTTAAACAAATCGTGCCCAGATCAGCACTGACAGTCACGTCTGCACTGAACACGTGAGGGAACTTAAAATATTTCGCTGTTACCTTTTGTTTATTCAAAGAAATATTAAGAAAATCAACCAAAAGGTGATCTTTCTTATTACAACATTGAGATTAAAATGAGGACTGAATGAGTTTTAAAACATTTGCAATTAAAAGGAGAAGTTAGTCTGGAGATGCACAAGCTTTCCGTGTGATGAACAGTTTGAATTAGAGACCGAATAAAAGAAGTTGTTTGCACATGCAAATTAGAGTTACAAATTATTCATTCAAGGTTTAGTGCTGATCAAGTGGTTGTCTGCGGACTGATTATAGTTAGGAATAATTAAGATCATGAAGGAAATGCTCAGTTAAAGATATGCAAAGTGCTTGCATTAAATATATCCATGTCAAATCTGTCAAACCGTGCAGTAAATATGGGTTTAATGAAGGTATGGAGCCTGATGGAAGGTGCATATTATTATTTTAAACAGGAGCAAAGCACCTGGGACTTAAACTACATGTTGCATGTAGAGCTTGATTTGATTAGATGTTTGCTATGTTTTCAAATGTCCAAAAGTTCAGATTTAGAAGTATTTCTCCAATTCTCTATTATTTCTCTCTATTGTTTGACGGTTGGTGATACTTGCAATGACTTATGCACTAAAACTCAAGATACTTAAACTATTTTACAATGTTGTCATTGTCATTTTAAGCACAGTTTTGCAGCAGCTTGCTATGAAAGATGCCAAAAGGCTGTTTAACTTTACTCCTTAGCTTGCTAACTATTAGCTTCAGAAACCATGTATAGTTTAAGTTTCTGTTAGGAAACCAAAAGATGCAATGTCACTTTTTTTTTTAAATATCATCTTTTATTGATGTACTGTCCTAGCACACCACAGTGGAATAGAGCGAGACAGAAATAAATGCCAGCAGAGATAAAATAAGATATAACCGAAGCTAATCTTTCCCTGTTTTTGCATCACACAAAAGAGCTGACTCAGATGAGGGGAGGCAGGTGCTTAATAATGTATGATATCAAAATGAAAATCACAGCGTTGAGATTTTCTTTTTCTTGTAGCAGAACTATTGTCATTTTGATAACATTTGCATGTGCATGTAATCTTCATAGGTTTTAATGACTCTAAATTAGCATAGTGATAACAGATCATCATTATACTGGCTTGGCGGTTATATTAAACAACGCAGTAAAAGATGCATTGGCTTAAATTCTCTTTTTGAAGCTGTGTGTTTGTGTTAGTTATATGTTACATTATCATACTTACAGAGCGTGCATTTTCCAGAATTGGGTCTGTTTTTTTGTCATTGTAATCAGCGTCCTGTTCATTTTAATTTCATTTTCAAGTGTTATTTTTCACAGGTCAAATAAAACGCTGGATGAATACTGAGGTCTTGATAAGCCCCTGGTCCAAGCTGACAAGAGTAGCTCCATCAACCCCCTCTATTCATTCACTTCAGCACAGCTTTTCAAACTGTGATCAATCAGAGCTATTCATTTTCATAAATATTTTTATTCTAAATAACAACCTTCATCCTGCTTCTTTGATTACAGTGCAATGCTGATTTGAGGCCTTTAAAATGCATTAATGGCTACCAGATTTGCATTTATATTGGTTTTTCACTCCGGCACAGAAGAACCTGAGATAGAGCCCCGCGAACAAAGACCAAAGAGAGAACAAGCATCATCTGAAACACATTCGACCCCATAATAGAGTACAAGCAACAGAACCAGAGATGCCAGTGTGAGCAAAACAGGCCATCGAATTTCACCGCTAACTGTAGCACACAATGAAACACACACGTTGCAGCTGCAGGTCGGATTCAACTGCAGTGTGCAGCTGGTGCTGAAAGTGGCTTTCTTGTGACTGATGAATACCATACAGGTGACACACATTTACACATAATGTAACAACAGGAAGGAGAAAAAAAAAAGAAAATAGGAATTCAGTGTGCAGATTGCAAGCCAGAGGTGACGCAAGTGCTGATGCCTACTTATACAAAACACACATTCCGATAATTTCTTTAAGAGACATAAGTCCTGAGGGAGACAATAATTGGTGCCTTGCGGTGTGTCTTTCCCCTTCAAGTGTCTGTGACCTTTTCAGAGCACCAGACAAGTGGCTGGCATGTCCTGAATCTGTGTTTATCTTTCAAATTAGGCGGCGCGCCCGTGTTGTTAAAGATGGGGGGGGGGGCGCAGATTTGTTTGTTGCTGATCAGGTTGGCACTGTCCACGCAACCCCCCCTCTCCGAGGTATTCTCTCTTGATAAGAGAACCCGAAAGGAATGGATGCTTTGTCTCTCTGCAAATCTGATTCAACCACTTTCCACCACTAAATCGTCGAGGCAGAGAAAGTCCCCGGGGAAATTTACAAAGCGATTCAGTTCTCATTGCTGGTTAGACGAGAGCACGGCTGGGCAATCATGGGCCGAGGAGGACCGGGGGTATGTATGATTTCATTCCAGCCAAACACTACACCAGCTGATGTCACTGATTTCCTCCCACTCTCTGCTAGAAGATGTACTAATCACCGAAATTAACCGTGTTCCAGCTTGGGATGAAAAATCCTTGAAAAACGCTCGGACCCTCTGGGGCAATGTTTCACACCCTTTCCTCAAATACTCTATATGGTTGCACGCTAAATATGTATCCCCCTGCCTGAAAGCATCTTTCATTTAGCCCTCTGATGCAGTCGTACAGTGCACTGTACTGTATTGTAAAGTGCAAGCTGCAAATTATAGATATGCCCATAAAAATGCATTATTTAAGGGAAATTACTCAGAACCCAGCAACAAAAGTAAAAACATTCATCAAAGTTTACTTCCTCTGACAGTTCTGCATATGTTTGACGGACGCAAATGTGCATTGCCGATTGCTGCCATTTATTTTTTAATGAGAAATGCATTTCACACTCGTAATGCAAGATTTTAATTGTCTTGTCACGAGGAAAGGGATATTTAGCACTGATGGCTGAATTTCATACCACTAATGGTCTGTTAAGAGCGAGAAACAACAGGAGCCACCTGGGCCCGGTGACGTTCCCAACATGCAAACACACACACACTGTATTAATAAATCACTGCAGCATCACAGACGCCACTCGACGGCTGTACGCTGTCTGTGGGAAGTTGCTTCAGAAGTTCTGCCTCTGAGATTCGTGTCTCTGTGCCACATCCGCTCTGTCAAGTTACGCATTATGCAAATACATTGTTTACTGTTCATGTGACAATATTAAGGCACGAAAAACCAGTGGGGACCGGGGGCTGTGGCAAGTTACCAAGAGAGAGACGGAGGCGGGAGAGAGAGGAAACTCTGTGAAAGAACTGCCGAAGGAATGTGGCATTAGACTCTCCTACTCCATCTCAGTCTTTTTATATATCTGAGTTAGGAGACTGCAGAGAGATGCAAGAAAATCAAAGCACATCATTCTGAGAGAGAGCCTTCCACGTCATCTAATTTTTCCACCTTCGAATGTGACATAGGAGTTGATGAACGTGACTGCGAAGCAAAATGCAAGGCGGTTAATATAAATAAAGCTGTAATAAAGCTGGTCAATTTTAAACCACATTTTTGGTCACAAGTGCAGAGAAAAAGTTTAGCATTGACTTAAATTAGTGATCAGTGGTTTGAATACAGAGGTATGTGTGATGGTCACAACGCAGTTTGGGGCTAGCATAAAAAAAGTGAACAAATTGTACATAAAAATGTAAATTCATGTATAAAAATGAAAAGAGGAGGAGCAGATATATTTAATTACACCTTCATATGATTTCTCCCTCAGTGCTTAATGTGACTGAACACATTCTGACCCATTAATTCATTAAATGAAATGTTTCTAGAGGTAACTTATTAACACATCTTTTGATGTGCCAAAAGCACAACGTATTTGGTTAATCAATAGCATGTTAAATTGGACAGAAGTGTTACATTTATGAATGTAAAAATCCTTATTTGAATTATTAAAGCAAGTGTAACATTTGTAATGCAAATGTGTTTTTCTCTCCTGTGATTTAAATTGATATTCAACCCCTTCTAAGGATTGTAATCAGTTGCTAAAAGTGTGAATAAAATAATGGCTACAGGGTTATCTTGCATTGAGCTTGAAAATGGCATTTTCTATAATGCTCTATTGCATTATGGGAAGTGTAGGATCCAGTATTTTTTGATCCCGGTTACTTTGAATCCAGATAGCCCAGTCCTGTCACAAAAATCCAGTCCACTGTTTAGACAGCGAAATAATACACTTTTGGATAACCACTTTAATTGTTTTAATTTCAATATAAATCAAAGCATTGCCGTTTGTTTACAAGTTTGGCTGCACTGCTCAATGCTCAGTGTGCTGCACCAGCTTATGCTATTAGTCAATAATAACAGTAATTGAAGACAAAGTACCTATTGCTAAAAAAAAAAATTGAATACAACCAATTTGCAAAAATACAGGCTGTTGTTCCATTATAAGATTCTAGGCTATCTTTTTTATTTGTTTTTGTTTTGATTTGTTTTCTTTTTCCTTTTAAGAGAAAATACTCTGGACAAAAGTTAGGTTATATCACTATTATTATTTTTATATTGGATACGGGATTCAAATTGGTCCAAAAAGGACCTTGAACTTGATTAACAGCAAAGGAAAGGACAAGTGCCCATTAAAGAGAAGGATGTTTGAGTGTTGAGAGCAGCTGCATGTAAATAGGAAAAAATCCACACACAAGGTTAAAAATGTACACAGTGCAGCTTTTCGCAACTCAAAATCTCCAAAAAAAAAGTAGAAAAACCAATAAAACAGAGCGACTCTTAAAAAGCTCTTGTGGCATCTGTACACAGACTGAAAATGAACTCACCTATAAATTTTATATCTGGTCGTAAATCCTTGGCGGAATTTATCCACAAAGGACAGATAACTCCGAGAGTGGTGGAAAGGTCCACGGTCAGAGATGAGCCAGTCATATTGCTTGGTGACATGTTGTTCAGTGGCCAACGGGTCCTGGCGGGAAGACTGAACTGTTATATGGTCCCATATAAACAGGAAGCAGATGACCTCAATAAACCTCCAGTTCATGCTTTTTTTTAAGCCGCTCTCTGTTCATTCTCGCTCCATTATGTGGAGACCTGATGGAAGAGAGAGAGAAAAAAAAAGAAAAGGAGAGAAGGAGAAGGAGGGAGGGAGACAGAAAAAAAAGAGAGCTGTTACATGACACAGTCTATTTTAGCAGCACAAGAGGATGTCATAGAGTTAAGTTAATTGTGTTGTACTGAACAAATAAGACGGTGCCCTTGTCGTTGTCACTTAACTGTGACATGATGTGTATTTATTTTCCGCTCTTTCTTAGATTGTTCACCCTTCATGCCTCCCTGGAGTTTTTTAGAAAGCCGCACAGATTGGGCCTCTGCGTGCAGGGACTGGTGCCCTTTTGCAGATGAGCATAAAGTACAATCTCAGCAGTGTGGCTGTCTTGCTTCTTTCTTTTTTTTTTCTTTTTTTTTTTCCTTTTTTAAAAAACCTAATTGGTGTCATGATAAGTTCTGACAAGGTTAGAAGACTGTTTTATGATATGTTATGACACCCAGCAGCTAATGTGGAAGAACACCATCTCCCCTTTACCCACTGGTGTCAATTACTGCTGGAGGAAACTTTCAACTATTGACTCGCGACTTCATGAATTGTTAAAAATATTGTGACACAAAATGTTGTCTTTTGCATCAAATACAAATAGGAACTCAGTTTCATTCCACTGCAGCTGCTAAGGATGGTTGGTGAAATTCTTGTATCTCTGCCTGTAGAATTACATGGTGGTTCTCTAACACTGAATATACTTGGTGTACTATAAAATATTTTAACTGGACACACAGGTCATTTTAGTAGCAGTGTGTATGAACAGTTTGTGTTAAAAAAATACTAAACACTTTGACTCCAGAAGGCTGTTTTCACATTTATCTGCTCAAAGTGGAGAGTGGCTTAAGCTGCTCATTGAATATCAGATTTCAAAGGGTGAGCCGCCAATTGTTTTTATTTTTGATCTCTCAAATAGTTTGTGAGTCAGTTCATGTCTGAATTTCAACATATAACGTCGATGGCTACTCAGCCAATCACGTCATCAGTGGCTGGTTTGAGAATGTGAGGCATGTCACTTGTTTCAACAGCCAATCAGCTCACAGTCAAGTAAGCTGGTCATCTTATTTTTAACCCGTCAGCTGTTGGGATTAACACCCACTATTACACCCACTAATACACCACATTACAGATCTGTTCCTTGAATAGAAAAGAGAAATTTTTCAATTTTAAGTTCGCAGCCTTTGTTTGCATAAGACCTCTTGGTATTCTGATGAATACGATGACTCTAAATTCTCAACCTTCTCATACTTTTATGTTTTTGCCATCTCATCAATAGTAGAAACGCAACCTTGGAGAGTGATTCTGTCGCAATCCTTATTCATATATCAAGAGGTTGCAAATTGAAACAGAAGAGCTGAGTTTTTGCATATGTGTCCTAACACAAGTCTGAAGGGGATCTTTTAAGTCTATGTAATTCACATTAAGAATACAGTTACACGACTAATGTTCTGGTACATAGTACAGTAAAGTGTAATTTTCCGTTTTTTTCCAGTCGAAATTATCTTAAAGACCCACAACTCCCTCACGCTGCAACAAAAAAAAACAAAAAAAAACATCCAACATCATCAAATCCTGCCTAATGGAGAAAAAATTGAAAAGAAATCTGGAAAACATTTTAACATTTCAAACAGAACATTAAAAATAACACATTTCTTCACAGTCCATTGACTTTGAACACTATTATCCACATGGCAGTAAAATTATGTCTCTTAGTTACTGATAAGGAAACGATTTCCATCAGTAATTGCGTTTAAGAACTTTGGCCCCTGGCCGTGGAGCATCCAACAGTGCGCTATCAAGTGCTACTGTATGCAAAAATTCTTCCCCCTTTCATGGTTTATTAGACAATAACACATCATAAAAGAGCAGGGAAAATTTAATGGGCCTAATCTCTCCCTGTTAAATAGATGATGAACTGCTTGATTGCAAAAGTTAAAGAAATCAGTGACATACTTAAAGGGAGATTTTTTTTTCTTTTCTTTTTTTCCCCCATCACAGCTAAAATTAGTGTGTCAGTTTCTTATGACCTCTTATATTCATTCTGTATTTTATTCTTTAAACACTGCTTCACCTACTTTCCATAGGGGCAGGAATAATCTGTGATAACTTGAATATCTCAACTTGTGTTACTAATTCTAATTTTGCTCCCATAGTTGAAGTATAATCTGTTTAAACTGATTGGGATGAAATTTCAGCTATCAACTAAGAACACTGTGTTAAGAACATTGCATTTTGGCAGTTATTGCATATTTGACAAGCCACTCCCTCCCCCCCTTTCACAAGATATTCAGTTACAATGTCAAAATATGACAGTATACTTAACAGACCTGTTTCAGGCTAATTACATAGGAATAATTTGAGCTTGGCTGTCAGAATGAAACAATGCACAACCTGATTAAGAGGGATGATGCTGGGCAGGAAATCAATAATAATATGCTTATGTTCAAAGTGGAGTTTGAGTGTTTGGCTGTTTTAAAAAATAAAAACTGGGCGAATTCGCTCATTGAATATAAATAAAATGATAAAAATCTGGTTTCATAATGGTTGATTCATTTGCTGAACTTTTACACAGCAGGTAATGTTGTCTTAAAATATAGTAAAATAATAGTTGAAATATAAATAGCCGTAAGCTGCAATTACAAGAGTTCAAGCACAATATGCTAATATACGGTGAGGATGACTTCTGGGAGGACAACAGCAAATACGCTCCGCCATGACAATTAGTTCTACAGTTGACCCAGAGGCTCAGTCATTTCCACCACCTGAGGCATCTGAATCCCCGAAATCTCAGTGCAGCAGTGCATTTACATTCATACGACCACATGATGACTACAAACTCTCAGTGCCTCTTTTCTTTTCCTTAGTACCACGTTTCTATTCATGTATCACGATCTGTCTGTCTGTCTGTCTCGTGTTACTGTGAAATGCCACATTTTCCTGTCAGCTGGCTCTGGAGTTTTTGAAGCTGAACATTATCAAACTGTTAACGCATTTTTATTTTTTTATTTTTTAAGCTTGATATATATAAAAAAAGGGGGCTTTGATTAATCAAACAGCATCAAGGGATAAAGATGAATACTGGGAATATGATTCATCATATTGCTCGTGATGACATGGATGTATGTCATCTTTTCAGTGTTTTTTTTTTTTTTTTAACACTAAAACATCCCATTTGTCCTGATAATTAGAGGAGGTATTATGATACAGGGGAGGAAAAAAATTAAAAGGACAAAAGATGATGGTGAAAAATGGGAGGAAAAGGTTCTGTTAGTGAGTAAACATGAAAAGCTGATGGACTGGTTGCCCACAAAACAATCTGAAGGGCCGCGCATTCCTGAATGAATACACACCGGTGTAAAACACTGTCCACATGGGGTGAGATGATGGACTTTTGGTATTTTGGAGGTTGGATCCGTGCGGTTTTGGTGAACCAGCTGCACAGCTGGAAATAAACTGCGATGAGAAATCAGATACTCTTTTATTTTTCCGTTTAGTAGATGCAAACTCAACGCCATGTTCCTCATTCAGTTTAAATATAAATGCTACAGAGAACAGTCTGAAGCATTAGCCACACGAAACAGTTTCCCCTCAAGAATAAACTGATATTCACATGCAAGTACTGCTGACTCACCAAGAGCAATTATGCAGCCCTGTAAATAAGCCACTGAAGGCTGCTGATGTTAAATTAGCTTGGGAGGAGATAACACGTTTGGTTAATAATTGTTGCCCAGGTCCTGTGAGAGCTGTTGTCCGATGTAGGAAACAGTTCAATGCCATCACAAGGAGAGCCAAATAATTTGGCAGGGAACCGCAGGGACAGTTAAACAACTGGAGAGGGGCCATCCCAGTGGCCAGACTCTCACTGGTGCCGAGGATGTGACTGCATCTGCAGACCCCGGCTCAAAGTGGAGGGGCTTTTAGGGGTTGAAGGCTGGCATTAAGAGATGCACTCATGGCTCAATTAAAGCTCTAATTTTTCCCTAAAATGTGATGTTTTGAGAGGAAATTTGAAAAATTCTAGAGAGCTATTAAAGAAATCAGCATTTGTATCTTTCAAGGGAGAAATTGCAAACAAGTTACAGCAACAAATCATTCTGTATGTTATTAGACTTTAAGTTGTACTGATGATGGATGAACACACACTTGGCAAAATTATGTGTCTGTTTTATTGTTTTCTGGGTCCTCTGTTGGGTATTTGCACCCCATTTCCCTTCTGTGCTCCTCCCCAACCTTTTTTACCTTCACAGCCTCCCACCACACCTGCTCTGTATTAGCCTCATTAGCGCTGTCCTGTGCCCTGTGTTTTCCCCAGCCAATCAGCTCCTTTCCCGTTTCATCACCTCATCACCTCACCTGAGCTTCTCCACCTGTATCTCATCCCCTCGTCAGCCGAAATTGTATTTTAGCACAGTTTTCAGTTCGGTCTTGTTGTTGAGTCATCTGCTCTCTTTGCTGCTCGTGTGCTCAGTTTGTGTTTATCTTCAATAAAAAAGTTGTTTTTTTTCCTGCCTGCCGTCTCCTACACTCAGGTCCACCTGCTCTGATCTTTTTGAAACATATTTTGAAAAGTTGCTCACAAAGGGGAAAAAAAAAAAACATTGTACCTTTACCGTCAAGTAGATCAAACTGTGTAAAGAATTTCATTTCCTGCATGTTTTCAGAACAATGAACTGAATCACAGTGTTAGAGATGAAGGGATACAAAAGCCCGTATCACAACCACTGTTCATGGTCACAGCGAAAAACAGGAGTGATGCAACACCTTCCTTTACCTGGTATCCACAGAGGTGGATGTGACATGTTAAAACAGTAAATGACTTCCTTGAGTGGGAAGCCTTAAGTCAAACTGAGATGAAATCGTATTTTTTTTCTTCCTGCTACGTACATATTAGCTGCATGAATCACCCATGCCTTATGCTCCATCAATGAAAAGAAGGAAGGAATATCTATTTTTTTTTTTTTTGGTTTCTTGCACTTACGTCAATGTTCTATCAAAGGCGGTGAAGACGCCACACTGAGCCAGACAGCAGCATGTGAAACAACACGCAAGAGCCACAGACTTCGAAACAACAGTCCCATCTGCTATCAAGCTAAAGTCTCCTTCCTGTCCTGCTCACAAACACGAAGACGCGTCTTCTCCTGCACCTCGGCTTGTTGAACAAGTGACCAAACAAACGTCCACATGCACTGCTAACACCAGTTTGCAGGCTGGGTAGTTAATTAGCTCCTCAGCTGCAGCACATTGAACATCATGTAAATGCACCTGCAAATGTCAGTTTGGCCCCGGCTAGATGCTGTTGTGGTTTTTTTTTTACTTCTAAATACCACTAACAATGCACGCCGTCCAACCGTAACATGGAGGAGACGGCGCGAGTTTGTTTATTTGGTAACCGACACACCCTTCCAGCCAGCTGAGACGAAAAGAAGCGTTTCTGTTATTTCCCCAAAGACCTTCTTTTTTTTTTTCTTTGCTTTTAATAATAGACTATTTACAAAACATGAAAACCAAGGTGACATTATTTTTCACTACACAAAAGGATGATAAAATGTGATTTTTACTTGAACTTTAAGGTTGACCTCACAATGATGGAGAGAATACCACACAAAAAAAAGCTGTTAAAAAGGAAATTTTAATGGCAGAGGCTGCAAAGCAAACAACCTCACAAGGTGGATCTACCCCTGCAACATCCCATGCAGAGAAAACTTAATCTATTTTATCACTTTATAAATATTGCATGTTTCAGAATAAAAAAAACAGTCACCTATAACCAAACCTTTACAAACTAATTAAATGCATTGACAAACCCACTCTGATAAAAACCTGAATTTGCACGGTTGGTCCAATCAATCCCTTTTTAATTTTGTTAGTGCTAACAAACAACACCTTTTTTCTCCCATTTCAAGACTGCACGTTTGATTACTCAATGAAAAATAATCCCCAAATTATTGTGGACCTAACTCCACTCCACCAATCTTATAGCATGTAATTTTTCAAACTGCATTTCCATCCTGAGGTACGCATGTCGTGTTGCTGCGTGAGATCATAACTCAGATCCAGGATCCCAGAATCTCACGTGCATTCCACAAATTTGTTTGGTGGTACGTCAATAATATTCTCCATCTTCTTCTATTTGCAGATTACTGTTATTTGCGGAGTGGATTAGTGAAACAGAGAGAGGAGGAAGAGACAGAGAGAGGATCACGTTACCCTTGAATAAGCAGGGTAAAAAGGGGAGGATGTCTGCTTCAGGAAATCACAAGACAGGACAAGGGAGGCTTGTTTTCTCCATCCTCTTTTTAAACAGCCTTATTCATGCCGCAACTCCTCCTCCATTCTGGTTCATTCAAGGGGATTCAATCTCAATTCTGGTCCTGTCACTAGCTTTGCCAATCAATTCCTCTCTCCCCTGTGTGGGGCCCTAAGTGTCCCTCTTTATTCTATAAAGTTCATAAGAATGGGGAGGCTTGTTCTCCTTATTTGTATTCTAAATCCCATGGAGCCGGGCGATCAGGGTAGAATGAGGGCTTTTGCAGAGAGACAGGTAGACTCAAGGGAATTAGAGCAGGTGTATTCTTTTTTTTTTTTTACACTATCCATAGATCCATTGCTAGCGCATGACACCTGGTCACCAATATGTAATATTCATTTTCTACATCATTTTTTGATGGAACTGTATAAGCAGATGGAGTTTTCCTCACTGAGCTGTTATCGTACAGCTGCCTCAGAGGGAATTAATTCCAGGTGATGTGGGTATAATTCACACGGTGAAGCAAGACCTTTTGACTTAAGGTGGTCTAATGGATGACTGGCAGCCTAAAAATGAACTTTCACTCAGTTGGGTTATTTTAGCTTCACAGTTCACATTAATATGACCTCAACAGTATCGACGGGCTCTGTGAGTCTGATGCAAGGGAACGACAGAATGAGGGGAGGGAGAGAGAGAGAGCAGAGTTGCATCAAAAAGATGCCAAACCAGTGTCATCTGAATTCTGAGAAATATTATTGCACAGCTCACAGCCATGTCTGGAAAGACGCCGTAATGGTCTGCCACTTGCAATTGCTGGCAAAAAAAAAAAAAGAAGACAGAGGAAATGGGGAGGCCAGCCGTGGCTAACTTTGTTTGTACTGGATTCCCAACCCACCCCTCCAGCTCCCGGCCACCCCCCCACACCCGAATCTCTCGCCACGGCCCTGTCGTTTTTTCTAAAAAGGACTGCAGTGGCACTCTGACCTTCAGGAAACATGGCTGAGCAAGCAACACTCGGTTTGATAATTAAATTCTCTGGTTGGTCAGCAACCAATCAGCTCATCTTGGGGATCAATGGCTGATTTTTAAAGAGCAAACTAATTCACTAATGGTCAGAGTTATTCCAATTTACCTGGCTGCTGAATTATTGTGTCTAAATCTATTATTGGGCGTGGGGGCGTGGGGGCGTGGGGGGGATCAATGCAAGCCGGGGGAGGAGAGAAGGGGAGGCGGTTGCATCTGTCATGTGAAGCAGTGTAAGGAGTGTGCTGTGAGGTTTTATCTGATAGCTGCCCAGCTGAGCAGCAGCAGCAGCAGCAGCAGCAATGCGGGGGCGGTTTATGAGATGGTTCTAAACAGGGAGTGTCTCTGTCATAAAGCAAACTAATTAATAAGGCTACACAGAAAGCATGAGAGCAAACACAGTGGATGGGAAAAATTTTAAGGTTTTTTGGACGTGTGATTCCAATAAATTAAGCACATTGGTTGACCGAAAGGGGCAGTTAAATTTAGCATAAAATATAATATAATAAATTTTGCTTCATGAAGGCTTATGTGGTTTGGGAAGTGAAAAACACTTACAGTAGCTAGGGGGGGATGGATTTTTTCCCTTCAATCTGTTTTTTCAATACTCAGAGCTCACCTTTTCATCACCGTTGTGAATGTGTGAGAGCTGAATTGATTATCGATAGCATACAGTATGTCTCTTAAGCACTGTAAAAGAGAGCACAGCGGTAGTGATTTGCTCACATGTTCCTCTCATTTCTAGAGAAGAAGATGCTTTGAACTGAAAGTAAAAACAGACTGATTCTTCCTCTGTAGCTGACATCAGAGTCTTCTACCAAAGAGAATGAGATGCTAGCTAGCGCAGGCACGCCATTTGTCACCACATCCACCACTGCTGCTTTATGCTACTGTGGCTGCGTAACAGATGAAGATTGATCATTTGTCAACTTGCAAATTGGCTTTCAAGTGCTTTCTCTAATTACTCTGTGGTTTTATTGATGAGAAACCACTGACTGCTTTCCTTCGACTTACCTCACTGGGCACAGTCTTTGTTTTGAATATGTTTCCTCTCACCTTTCCTCTCCAAAGGCATTTAGAGGGGCAAAAATAAAATGGGAGCGAATATTCTCCAACCTTAGCAGATTTTGCATGCTACCTCCTTGTTCTAAACGTTCCACTGAAACAATGTAAGATTAAAGGCAAAAAATGCCAGAGCGAATTCCATTCCCTTAGCTGGTCACAGTGAAAATGCACCCAGAGGAGCCCCTGACATGAATAAGAGCCTGACTGGAAGTCGCTGGGAGGATGTAAATGACACTATTCGCACTGCAGCTCTTCCTTGCTCATGCATGTAAATGTCAAGTGATGTTATCCACTGTATAGTTTCCCCTGAATAGACCCAAAAGGTCTGAACCAAAGGAAGGGATGAACAAGGAGAGAAAGAATGCCTCAGTGGGAGTCTAAATGTGTTTATCTCCTACAGAGTGCATGTATGATAACTATAACATGGCAAAAACACTCCCCTGCTTTTCCCCGAGGTGTCTGCATACATGCATGCATATATTTGTTTTTCTTTGCATTTTCAGCGATGCAATAAGTGCATCCAGTACAAAAAAAAGCATAATGGGCATATAATAAAGCTGCAGTTCACCTTAGTCAACATTGATACGTTATTTTCCACTGTAATTACCTGCAGAATTTAACAGCACGTCCTCCTCTCTGTTTTCTTCCCTTCTGTGACTGATCTGTCATAATTGCTTGTGTCTGTAGCATTTTATTCAAATCTCACTATCAGCGCTCTGGGGTAGGGTGTGATGAAGTGTTGTTGCGAGGCAACTGTGAGACTGCAATTGGATTGCAGAGCGAAATTTTATTTTAGAGACATATGTGAGGAAAGTCTCACCTTATCAGGGTGAGGGCATGATTTGCTCATCAAATTCCGGTGTGTGAGGTACAGGACTCTGGTAGGGAAAAATAAATATTTCTTGTTTTTCTTTCATCCAGGATTGTATCAGGTTGTGCACAAGATGAAGCCCTGAAAAGAACAATGTGTTTCACTTTCAGTCGGGGGGGGGGGGGGGGGGGGGGGGGGGGGGGGGGGGGGGGGGGGGGGGGGGGGGGGGGGGGGGGGGGGGGGG
>JAQMCX010000027.1:6487507-6526877 GCA_029814765.1 Acanthurus leucopareius
TTTTTGGCCCCGTGGGGCCCCCCCCCTCAGGTTCGCCCCACCCACTTCTACCCTCAGCCACCCCCCAATCTTGTTACCCCCCTTTTTTTTTTTTTTTTTTTTTTCTCCCAGACTTGATGTTTACTTTCCTATTCACCCTTTGAGGAATTGCTAATCACGAGATTCAGGCGAGAGTCTCCTATCTGACCAACCGCCTTGCTCTACATCAGCAGAAGGAATGGGGTGTTAAGGCGATGGTCACTGCTCCTATTGTTCCTAATTCAAAGCCATAAATTTTGCCGAATGGAAGGAAAGCAGAGGAGCAAGCACAAACTCAGTGGGTTCCATAAATCAGCAAAAATCTGCAGAGACGCAGAGCAGATGGTGAAAATAAAAAAAAAAAGTGCTCCCATCTCAATTCCTTGCAGATTAAGCATTGCAAAGCTAAACTGCTCCGTCTTGCTGCTCCGTATCAGAACTGTGCATGAATATCAATATTCTAAGGGTGTTTTTTCCTCAGTGCCAGGCTCAATCTCCCTCACTGTTAGAGTGAACTTACTCTGTGTCAACTGCAATTTAGTGTCAGCTATTAACCTACACTATGTCACTTGCAATTTAGCGTCCAAATGTACATTAAAACTTTTATCCCTTCCACTAGACAACACAGAACGCATCTATATAGGCCTTTTTTTCTATTCAAAACTACACTGCATCTCTAATATGTACCATCCATAAGGAGTCTTTAAAGGATTAATTTGTTCGTAGTCTGCAAATGAATTGGATGCATGCCGTTGAGACCTTGGAGCATTTTTAGTGATTATCCTGCAGCGCCAAAGACAACGACAATTAGGCCTTAAAACGGATGGAAATAGTTCATTTGGAAGTGTTTGTGAGTTTGTCACTGTCTAATTGCAGATGCAAATGTGATTAGCGAGTAAAGTTGAGAGATACATCATTGTACAATTGTTGTGAAAAATGGAGGTCACAGCATTTTTCATTAGTGTTTTTTTTTTTTTTTTCAACAGCTGTGGTGATAAATGTCATGTCACGACTTTTGGCGATATTTACGGAGTGCCTCAAATAAGAAATGATTCAGTGTATCTTAAAGGAGAGACGGAGTGAAAAGGGTACCGCTTTGGGGAGATGCTCTGTCAGATACACAGGCCTGTTCACATGCATGCACATAGTCATAAAGTATATGGATCCACATGCGCAGAAGCATCCTGAGCAGACATTTTCAGGCCTGATATGACTAAAAGGATTGCGAGTTTTTGCTGAGAAAAGCTCTTTCTTTTCTGCTCCACATTTCCCTCTCCTCCTCTACTTGGGAGGTTATCGTTTGCAAAAACGTGCCCTTGATATGGGTTATAGCAGCCAACTTGTACCCATTCCCCATGTTAAGATAGAAAATAGAGTGCTCCTGACCTCTTGCCTTTGAAATTCTTCCGCTGTCGCTGTATTCCTCCCCTAAGCTATCCTCTCTTTATGCTGTGGCTCAGAGGCTTTTGCCACAAGGCTAGCATTTTTATTTCCCATGCTACAGCATTTCTTCAGCCTCCTTCCTTTTCTAAGATGGAGGTAAACTGAATCAAAAGCCATGCAAAATGCATGTCTATATACAGAGATCTCAAGTCATCTGTGGTTATAAGCATCAAGTGAAACCTCAGTGTATGAAAATCAATACCAACATGCCTTTAGCTGCTTAATAATTCACAAGCCAAATTTTGAGACGGTGCACCAGGAGCCACAGGAGAACAGGGGTGATTTTATTAAAGGTATATTTAAAGTTCTCATTTCTAGTGCAGGAAAATGAATTCTCTGCAAATAAGCAAAATAACATTTATTTCAGTTTTAATTAAGTGATATAAATGTGCCTCCCCCTTCTTTTCTCTGAGGCACGAAGCTAAATGACTTTAATGCATTAACGATTGTGTTTTACCAGAGGAGACACTGTTATAATGTGGACGTTATGCAGTAAAAATTCTGGAGCGTGTGTTATACACGTATATAAAAACCTTGATAGGTCCCATTATATATTATTTTAGATACCTTTTGTCTTTGATGAAATGTAAATGCTGTGAAAGCATAATAGCTGAACTTTCTGTTCTCTGTGCTTTCTTTGAAGATAAAGTTTTATTGGAGCATTTCTTAAAGGTATTATAACGGATGAGTTGATGATATCATTTGTGAATGTCACCTCAATATAGAAGCTTTTTCATGCAGTCATTTTGCCATAGAAAAGATGAGATTGAAAGGTTAGATGGAAGAACAAGATATATATTTAACATCATAAGGACGAAAGAAATAAGCTTGTCTATATGTAGATTTTTTTTTTCCAGGGTGGCTACAGAGCAGATTTTAGGGTGGTTTTCTGGAAAGTTGTCTAATTTTCCGTTAATATTGAGCATCATTTGGCTTGTGCCTAAGTTCTCTTGAGTGAGCCCAGGGAAGTCTTCATAGATCAAAGACTGATCACTTGGCTTTTTTAAAAGAGAAAATGTGAAGAGACTTGTATCAGTTCACAGCGATGTTATGCTGTTTGGAGAAATTATGCCTAAGTGAGGCTCCCACTGGGAGAACCATCCTTTTCTGGACTGAAAAATAAGCTCTGTTAATCCATTTGCTCTTTTGTGACAAGGCTCGCATCATTGTTTTCACATGGTGCGTGCATGTGTGAGAGTGTGTTGTGTGTTTAACTGGTACGACGTGAGATAAGAGTGGCAAGATTGTTTTTGTTCAAGTGCCAAAGAAGGCCACTGAAGATGCTGAGAAGCAATGAGCCTCACAAGCAGCTGAATGGGTTAATAAAGAGCGCACTGATTAGCGATTAGCTCCCGTATGGGTTGGAGAGAAGGAGTGAATTTTTAGACGTACTCGATTGGATGATGAACTAAGAGGAGGTCGCCTGTTGAATGTTAAACCAACATAATAACGGAGGGAGGTGGGAATAAAAAGGATTGCAGCCAAGAGGGCGTGGCTTGGAAGGAGTAATGAATGAAAGGATGGCCGTAAGGTGAGAGAATTAAAAATGAAGTAGTCTTCCTTATTAAAACTTTCCGCTGAGCTCAATTACAATGATAAAACACTTGTCTGATGAACCATTCGAACAAAAGAACATTGGATCAGAGCATCAAAGTACGAGCACATTTTGTAGAATCTCTCCTGAGCTCAGCAGTACGTTGGCAGAATACATTGTCGTGTCACTATCTCTGTCTCTTCTAAATCTGTTTTTTTTTTTTTTTAGAGCTGCTGTTCCTTGAATGTAGCCAGACTTTAATCCAGCCAAAGGCTACCACCATAGCACTTCTTTTTTTTAAATTTCTGCCCACCACTGTGACTTGAATATGCCGCGTTGCCTCTTCTCTGCCCTACATTGGTGTCATGTTCGTGTGCTGAATGTGCAAAAAACACCGGAGAGGATACTGCTCAGCCTTAGCTTCACCTGGACTGGCCTCTCCATCATTAAAACTAACAACACCAGCTCCATCAGCAGCAGTAGCAGCAGCAGCAGTCTGTGGGGATGGTGCACATGTCCGGTGTTTGTGTGTGTGTGCTTTGTGGAAAATGTGCTTGTCATATGTAAATGTGTACTAGTCCTTGTCCCCAGTGTCAGTCAGTGTTTTTTCTGTTTGCAAAACATGGCACACTGTGTATTGGTTGAGTGAGCATCAATACAGAATCAATGAGCAGAATCAATGAGAGGCACATTGGTAATGTGCCATTTTTAACAGATGACTTAACATATATTATTAACCACCTAGGTCAATAATGGCACGACTATGGTAATTACATTAGAACACTGATCCTCTCTATCTTTTTAAATGAAGCATTTATTTTCTAACACTCAGTTTCCAGCCTCAGCTTTGAGGCTGTTCCTTGGTGAAGGACACTGTCAGACACTTTCATAATAGCTATTCAGAATTGGAGGAAAGAAGAATATTCAAGGGAAAAACACAGGCAAACAAAGAGAAAATTAAAAGTCCACACAGAGGACCAGGACCAAAATTTAATACCTTTCTCACTGGGAGGCCACGCTAACCACCATGTAACAAATTAATATTTACCACCGTGTTATATAATGACGTAATTTAACATCTCAATATGCAGAATATACAGAATTTAAGCATTACATCCATTATTCACTGCTTGGGAATTAAAAATAGCAGAATATGTTCACAGCAAATCAAAGTATGCAGTGGCTGATTAAATCATACATGAGATGCCTCTGAATTTACAGTGAACACTGTGCATCTTCTCCCAGTCAGCAGACTGTCAGCAGTTTAATTCAAACACAAATCTGACTGAAACACAAATCTTCTCCCTGTCTGGCTCAGGCATGCTTGTCGGATTTTGTGGGGTTTTCTTGCTAAAACGGCATTTCGGCGTTGCAAATAGGCCCGCTGTGGGCTGATTTGTGATACTTTATTCTTAGTTCAAACACTTAGGATCCGCTCGTGTTTCTCGCCTTTTTGTGTAAAGAACAACATATAAGACTGAACAGAATAATCCTTGCACTTTTTTTAATGGTTTAATGTTACTCCAAAATTAGGAGAGGACTGTTAATGAAGTGAGAGTCAGGTTGGCACAGCGCTGACTGAACTGAACGGAGTTGAGAAAACAAATTATTCATGTTAAGAGACTCAATCAATGTGTATTTCCAGTGCCTTTGTCGTTTTGATGGAAGGCAACAAGTGTGTCACCCACTGAAGTGTTACAGAATTAATTAAATTGGGAATATTTTGGTGTATAGTGTCCCGCATATGGATTGAATTTGTAGTGGCATCTCATTTAAAGCCAATTAAGTTAATACAAATATGCAAACAGTGAACTGTATCTGTGTGGCGCCTTTGGTCTGGATGTTGCATTTCTGTAAGAAGACGGCAGTAAAAATCAATGAGACAAAGAAACAGAGCTTTTTGATTATTTTTTTTTCAATCTGACTTGGCTGCCAGATGTCAGCTGAGCTCAAATCAAAAGAGTTATTTTCAACACATTTGGTCTTTCTTGCATCTTCATCAGCTGATAAATGCCGTCTGATACACAATCACCCCAAAGCGTAATTTAATTACCCCCCGACATTTCCTTGATTGTGTTTGACTTAGTGCAAAGAGAGCCCAGAGGGAGCAGCATAAAGACCTGTTTTGCTTTACAACTGGATTTCACATTATTACAGTTGTTTTGGTTCATCACAAAAATCTAATTAGTTCACGTGTCCTTTGGCAAGTCTTTTCTTCTTTATATACTGGCAGAAAAGCCTACGAAGATTCCCTGGATGTTCTCCTTAACCCCGCTCCTTTTACGAAACCGCTAGAGTTTTGAGAAACAGTTCCCGTAATTGTCCTCGCTGCCTCAACCTCCACCTCTTGTCAACCCCCTTTTCTCCTTCTCCTCTCCCTCATGTATCCCCATGCTCGCCATCTCTGTCACCCCAACTCCCCTAAAAGAGGATCAGGAGAGAGGCCCCCTCCAATTTCTCTCTACCTCTAATAGGCACTTCCTTCTGTTACATGATCACCGGGTGTCAAGATTAAAGAATGGCTACTGCTTCCCAGGGCAGACATAGATAGGAGACAGAGAAAATAGCACTCCATAATTACTGATAAATCGAGCACACTGCCTTCTCTCCTTCCACTTCCTCCCCATCCACCTGGCCCTGATGTCAATGTGAGGGGCTGAGCAAGTTAAGCCGAGAAGAAAGTTGACCACGCCAGCCACTTTTTTTTTTTTTTTTTTTTCTCCTGCACTGCTGATATTGCAGTTAAGTTCGAGCAATTCAGGGCCAATTGACTGACTTGGAGCTTTTATTCACCTTCCAATCGTCTCCTCCTTTGAAGTGCGACTCGCAGTCCCAGATTCACAGAAGGGCAGCTACAGCAAGAGCACGGCGGCGCCAGCTTACACCTCGCAAAACTATACCATATTATACTCTCTATTTAACACCAGTAAGTCGCAGTTACAAACATGAACCACAAGTCTTGCCTCCAGGTCTCTGACGGGGTTGTGACCTACACAGGATGATGGATGTACAACAGAGCAAGCATCCCTTTCCACTGAACACTACACATGTGCAGTGTAAGGGATAGCGGCTGGCATCCGTGGTAAAGAATGGCCAGCTGGTTGGGTCTCCTCCCTCTGCCAGGCAGTCGCAATAGGTTGCCAGGTGGCAACCCACTGCCATTGTTTATTAGCAATCCCAACAGCCCCCATGAAAACCAAAGTAGAGGCAAATGGAGTCCAACAGTGCATGAAAGCCTCTGCTGCAGGGAGACTGTTTTGTTCTACCCTGTCACATAGAAGAATTTGAATGTTTAGTTGAGTCGGCAAGCAACCAGGCGGTAATGAGGCATTACCACAAGCAGTCTACCTATGAAATGAGGTTAATATAGAATGCAATACATGCGTGCAAGAAATCTACAGTTTAGATGCCGAAGATGAGCTAGATTAGGCCCAATACACAGGCCATGTGTACTGTATCTAGTGTGTTAGCCTGATTATCAGACTGAGCGGTTGTTTAGTTTCATATCATTTATTTAGCAGGATATTGTGGTTCCAAGGAGGGAGGATTGTTTAACATGATTATTAATGATACGGACCTATGTTTAAAAATTGAAAAAAAAAATGGCATTAGTCAGGTTCATGGTCTTTTCGTGTGTTAATTCTTTTTTTGACCAATGAATTATACTCAAAATAATAGTGTGGGAGGTAAAAGGAGAGTCTGTAACCATAACTGTACAGAAAGCTACAGAAGGAACAGCTACAGCTGAAGACTTTTCCTTCTTTTATGGTAGGTGGTGGTGCATTATTCCATCTACTGTGACAAAGAAAGAGAGGGTATGGATTCAAGTGGCACTGTATTATTTACAAGACATTATCATATTTGCATTACTGACAAAGTATAAATATGTATATATACATATACATATTTTTAAATAGGTTACATTATCATCAACACAGCTGATTTGATAAAGTGTTGTTAACATCTCACACATTTTCACTGGAAAGCTAGCTAGTTAGCCATGCAGGAAAAGTCTGGGCTTAATAAAGGTTGAAAAAGGTTTTTCAGAGTACTGAAACCAGAATGTGTGTCATTTTGTGGTTTGAATTGGAAATGAGCACATAAGTTAGTGCAGGAAAGCTACCACAGTAAATTATCTTAAATTAGTATTATACAGCATAACATCAAATATATTAACTAATAAACTAAAATTGATGCCATATGACATTAAAAAGTAGATCCAAGAGTGTAATTAGGTGACAAAAGAACTGACTTTGGTAATTTATAATCCAACATGAAGATGCATAAATGACTGAATAGAGCAGCAGCCATCTCGGAGAATATTTCCACTCATAAACACTTCGATCAAAGTATTAAGGACTTTAAGGGGCAGAGGCAATAAAATAATATCATTAAGCAAAGTAATTAAGATTGAAAAATCTAGCATTAAGTCCCCAATCTGCTCCATAGTTTTTCAAATAAATGAACATGTTTCAACATTTTGTCTATTTTTACTAGTTCTCTGGCCACAGTTCCATCTTTACTCTTAAATATGCAACGCTTGATCCTCTTTTCGGAAACCATGCTGACAGTTGACCTAACCCTCTTTCCTTCAGACTATGAGCGCTTTTGTAGATTGACTTTTTTCATCTAGGATTAAAAAAAAAAAAATTAATAACACAGCTGGTATTCCTTATGGATGGGAATAATATCTTTGCTCTTTAAGTACTCTAAAATAAAGATGGGATATTTCAAGGAGAAGGCTCTTTGGATTGTCCCAAAACTGCAGGGTTCTTGTTTTATCCGGGATAAAATGATCATAACAGTATTTTATTTGGGAATGATCATAACAGTTAGAATTTGTGAATATTATAGTAGCTTTCCAGTAGATTTCTTCATTATGGTTGATCTGAGAGACACAGTTCCTTCTGCTTCACTGTCTTTCAGGCAACATATGCTTGCCTGTCTCATCTTCAGTGGACATTACATGTGGGGGTTTGGCAGGCTTCAATTTGAATCGGGGCTTTTTTGAGTTTTCTAATCCCAGTTCACTTCCCTTACAACTGAAAAACATGTCTATGAAGTAGCAAGTTTTAAATTTTAAGTTATGTGGACACAATGACAGACCAATAAAGCCCACATCCACCCATCTCCACATTTATTTCCTGCAAGCTTTATAATCGCTCCATTATTTATCCATCTTAAGAATACTGGTGCTATCATTATGATTAGTTTGTATGCACACATCAATTTTTAATTCAAATATAATCATTAGCACTGATTTTCAAGCATTTCCTCAGACAGAGGCTATTCAGAGGCCACAAGGTAACTGCAACACTAGAGGCCAGGGACTTATATTTTATTTATTGTCTTTTAATCATATTCTTTATCCTGTGGCAAATCTATTTTATATTCAATAATGCCCAGAACAATATTACAGCCCTAAGGTGTGATTTTTCTTTTTTTAATTTTTTTATTATTCCTGTTAAACTGATGGTTTTTGTATGCTAGCCTGATGCACGTTTTCTTCACGCATTTTGCACTTTGCATCATAATTATTCCATTTCAACATTACTTTGTTCTCATGTTTACTTAGAGTCTGCTGTAGTCATTTCATTTGTGTGTGGGATGAGCCACAAGGATCCAGAGGCTCCACAGGAGTCAGCAGCTCAACATCTGGTAATACTTAAATCTGGGTTTTAATTTAAAGATTAAAAAAAAAAAAAATGTAGCTTTGTGTTGTTGCACGACTCAACTATTCAGACTGTTGTTTTCATCCGACAAAGGGTTTGTAAGGTCCCAACTCACATGGAACTACACACAAATACGCAGATTAATACACATACAAATCTGCACTCATTCCAGATCAAGTGGATTTATGCACTTGCACCACACACAGACATCAACAAATGTGGACCCACACACACACTACATTTGGGAATCTGTTATTCTTTGCAGATTCTGCTGTGCTCTGAACACACGTCATAAAACCAATCCAAACTAAGAAATGACTCATTGGCTGATTGATTTCAACTTCCTCTGACCTTCCAAGGGTGACCAGACAAGCATGGGGGGAAATTAGGGACATAGGAGCTAGCGTTAGCGCAGCATAACCTATCTAAGCCAAACTAAGTACCTGTCACATTTTTCTGCAGGATGCAAATGTTACACTACTCTTTCTATGAATGCCTACCTGCAGCACCACTGAACTGAAGCCTATAGCTGATTTAATTCCAGCAGGTTTATATGCTATGCTGCTGTTTCTGCTGTAGCTAAAAGCCTGAACAGTGTCCATATTTGCGAGCAACAACAAAAGAATGTCTGAGTCGATCAGTAGGCCTGTGAGCTGTTTAATTAGGCTTTAACTTATTAACTTGGGGTTATTCATTCTTTCAGACAGGATTCAGGGTTCAAGTCACCTCGAGCCATCACAAACAAGCAGTCATAAAAAATCCAATACAGCAGGGACTTCACATCAGCTGAAAAGACAGGTCATTATAAAACTCTGTTAGTATTTCTTTCTCATCATTCATTCATTGGGTAAATTAAAAAATAATGACCGTATGAATGATAAGTAGAAATTAAGCTGGGCAAATGCGAGAACACCAGTCAAAGATCTGGCGAAAGGTTATGAGAGTTACTATGGCAACAGCCCTGCAGGCAATGCCAAGTGATCACAAATATGGATGGATCTCCAGTCCGTCAACGTTCCTCTGGGCTACGTGTGACAGGATGCAGAGCTTGACCAGTAAAGCTCACATACAGCGAAGGAATGCAAAACGCACTAATGGTTCATCCGTCGGGACATGTAGGATTGACGTTAGTGAACATGAAGGATCTATGTTTAGAATTCTAATTAATTTACACGAGTGTGCTGTCGTGGCAGACTTTAAGCCCCAGCCACTCAAAAAGGTGCCCAAAGCACACGCATACGCAGGCACAGGCAAGGTCAGGTACATAAAATCTATAGGTTGGTGCTTTTGTGAAAGTGCTGTGTCAGGTCGTTCATGTGCTACTTCTGGAGTCGGTGGCACAATGCCTTTCACAGCACTAAAGTTGTTGCAGGAAAAAAAAAAGAATTCTGCGGTAATTAAATGTGTCTTCTACAATTTATGTCCATTTTACTGTAGCAGATACATTTTGAGGGGAAACAGGTTAATGCCTGAATTAGACAAAATGTTGAGAACCCTGTTTTGCTATAAATATGCCTGATATCCTAATATCCACTCACTACTGTCTGTGTTTTCAACTTAACTACAGTTATATAAGTTAGCACCTAAAGTTTGACACTCAATACTGATACCAGAGTGAAATGTAAGAGTATGAAGGGTTGAAAATCTATAGAAACTCAGCCAGGGGCCAAAGCCTTTTTTTAATCTTTATCTACCTGTGTGAATGTAAAATGGTGACTTCTTTTTTGCATTCCAATATAACGTGTAGTGACTTTAACATTGACTGCCTGTTAGTAGTAATGATATGATATTACTGTATGATATGACAATGCTGTGTTGAAGTTATAGTAAGGTTAAGGCACAAACCTACAAGTTTCAGGAAAAATCCAAGTCAAAAAATGGTTCATAACCTCATACCTGAATGTTTATCAATCATTTTCAATCATATAGTGGGAGGTAATTATGAAAAAAGCATTAAAGCTGAATTGTGATAAAGTCAAGGTCAGCTTGATAGTACCACTACACTCATATTTGTTTATTTTCATTTGTTTTATTTTTTGATATTTATAAATATTCATTTTACATATTTTAACTCCATATTTTTCCTCTCTGCAGTGGCTTGCAGTCATCTCATAGGGGCTCGTCCCCAAGTCTGACAACCACTGGGTTACTGGGTTGTTCTTCTTGGACGACAATCTGCTTTTTCAGACCTTAGGGAAAACTGCGTGTCTGAAAGGAGCTTTATACAGTTCAGTAAAGGAAGGAATTTACATAATTTGTCGCTGCAGCCTGTAATCAGTACCACGGTTCATGCTCATTTTACAATTAGATTATAAGTGAGGCCACAAATTGCCACTTATAGACTTGTTTAGCCTCCCTCCATACGTGTGAAGTGCCCTTGGGCTCCTTGGAAGGCATTATTATAAATACAAAGGATTTTTTTTTTAATTATTATTTTTATTTTTTTTAAATTTTATTTTATTTTATTTTATTTTGTTTTGTTTTGTTTTTTGTTTTGTTTTGTTTTATTGTCATTATTATTATTTGTAGTAGTAGTAGTAGTAGTAGTAGTAGTAGTAGTAGTAGTAGTAGTATTTTATTGTTATTATTGAAGTTCAGATCATGCATGCTAATGCTAGCAACATACCTCCAATTAATTTGACAAGAAGAGCTTAAATTGTTGAGTTACTGTCTCTGTTTAGCTGCTCGCCAAGTGAAAAAGCTTTTATGGCACCTTACAACATTATCTCACTCCAATCTGAATATTCAAATGTGATCAGTCATTTGCTGCATTGTAGGTTGCTGCTGCCCTGAGCTGCAATGTAGGTCACTGATGCTGAGAGCCACTGGCCTCAGCCGACGGTGCTTTGACTCACCAGCATCACATCGGTCATGGGTCACTCTGTGAATCCCCCTCCCACTCCCTAACAACTGTTCCTCTGTTTAATTTTTCAAAACTGAGACATGCACATATTGAAAGTAGAGGCTTCTTATCTCCACCCAGGCATAATACCATAAATCCCAGACTATTTCAAATGTTTTAGCAAATGTTTTTCTTTTCTTAAGGAATAATTGGGGGAACCTAAAAATGTTCCTGTAGGGAGTGCCTCTTGCTTGCAAGTCAGCACCAGGAAGATTGGAAAAGATTAAAACCTTCTTTGTGAGAGGCCTAATTAAAATTTTTCAGAAAGATTATCATCCCATAATTGCTCACATCTTAAAATGAAGCTCTTTACACAGGCAGCCACTTAGCTGACTCATAGAAATAAGTAATGCTTTAGATTTGTTTAAAAACTTGGAAGTCCGGGATTCGGCATGTTTTTTGAATCCATTCCAGCACACATTGAAAAGTCAATTATGCAAAGTCCAACTGCTGGTTTCAAAAAAAAAGTGTAAAAATCGTGGATGAATCCATTGAAAGATTACAGTTTTATTAATTATAACTGAGACCATTTTACATGCAAATAAATACATATAAAATAAAATTTTTGTTTGACTTTGATATCTTCAAAATAGTTAGACTGAAATATGCAAATGCATTAAAAGATTAAAAACATTATTGGTGGTCCAGTCATAAAACAATCTTTGTTCTTGACAGTTTGAACCTCCATGTTCATAATTCATTTAAAAAGTGCTGAAGCAAGTCTGTGGCTCTAGTGCACTTGAACATGGTCATCAACATGACCACACTTTGCTCTTTTTTTTATTGCCAATCAAATCTGATCCTCTTATTCCTTTTTAAAAGCTTGAAGTGTGCACCCTGCTATAACACACTGACAGTTGTATGGAGAAGTTCAAACCAACTACTTTATAAAATGGGCTCAATTTTCTTATGATGCTAAATTATCATTTCAGTCTCGTCTGTCTATAATTACCCACATCATTTATAGAAAACAAAGCATGACACAGCACAGTTCAGACGTAATGTGGGAAAAAATGTACGTGGAAACATCAAGATGATGTCAAAGGCCACAGTCAGTGGGTGAATGGGTAATTTTGCATTCATAGAATAATGCACACATGACTAAGACAAATCGATAAGGTGGCATGTGATGGAATCAACGATATTATATTAAACACAGTTTTATTCTAACAGCTCGAGTACTTAGTTTGATTTTTTCAGTGTTTTTCTTGAGCTAAATCAACAAATAATCCCTTTTTGCCCTGCCCCTTTCTAACTCAGAACTTTGGAAAAAAATGAACCACATGCCAATGACACAACTTGGGAAACTTTGTGATTTACTGACATTATAAAGTTACCATCCTGAAAATCATTGGATCTTTTTTTCAGTGTGTAGCCAAGAAATCACTGCCGGTGCAGCGGCAACTACTCGGTACAACCCTAGAAGCTGTGAGCAACACAAAAACACTGAGCCAGAAGGCATGAGGCTAGAAGGAAATCATTCTCACAAGGTGCCCTGAGTGGATTGGGTTTATGTATTATTGTGCTGAAAGGATGTGTTTTTATTCACACACACTGCCACACTGCAGCAAATCTGGTCAACTGCTAAAACTAGGAAAATAAAGTTTTTAAAGTGACTGGACCTCTGCAGCATCATGACCAATGATGTTTACATGCAACTCATTAACAATGTTCATTGGCTAATGCAGGAAGTAATGTGACATTTACGAAGCAAAAGTGCAAGTTGAGGTGTTCAAGTGTTCAAAATCTGAACAAAACCATTTTTAGATGCCAAACCATAACCAACTTTATTTTTTAATTGGTTGAGATTTTAAAAAACTATCTAACAACTAATTTGCAGATTTACACTGTAGAGTTTAATATTAACCCTCTTTGCTCCATTTTGATCTCCACACGCTTCCAATTTCTAAATAAAATATCCGTTTTTTAGCTGCTAAATGTACCAGTATGTTCATCAATAACTTTCAGACTTAGTCTGTCTGCCAAGTACTTTTTTTTTCTGAAGACAGCTGCCTGCTGCATCTGTGATGATGCATCTCTAAGCAGCAAGAGTGAACAAGAAAAGTTTCATGTTCTAAATTAAAAACAATGAGCTCCTTTTTGTAGAAATTCAAACAGAAGCAAAACTTTTCACACTATGCACACTCATCTGATCCATTGTTAATATGCATAATTGATGAAAGTATAGCTTTTTACAATACCTTAATGATGTTTTATAGCTACAAGTGATTTCATTAAATGAAGCATATGTTCAATATGCTGTAAAAATGTTAGATATATATGTTATACAGATATTTAGGATACAATTCAGCATTAAAATACCCTAAATTATATCCATGCATGACATGACTGTGCAAATTAACAAACAGATGATGGTGAGAGAGAAAATTACCACAACAAAATTGCCAATTGCTAAATCCTGGTCACAGCTGCATTTCTGAGAGGACTATATTTTGTTTAAAATACCTCAGACACATCTTCTAGACTGGACCAGATCAAATTATATTGCTGGAGGGAACATGGGAGGCAACAGTGAAGCAAATTAAGTTAAAGGTTCTATGTGTAATAGCCGGCCAGTGCAGACCTCCACTATTCAGTGATGTGAAAAGACTAGAGCACATCAAAACATCTCTCTCCCTCTCCTGCTCGCAGGAAAACGAGGCAGAAAATTCAAACAAATTTACAACCAGAGCCATAACCAAGTCAGCAAAGACCAAGGTGGTGTAAAGCAAGATAAATAACTGGAGTTATTACCGTGTTGTCAGAGTTATCATATTTTTAAGGAGTAAAAACTGAGCTCCGTGGCAGTGCTTAATGACTCAGGGGTCAGGTTTGTAAAGGCTCAATTTAGCATCATTTTTTTTCTGCCCAGTGTCTTAAACCTGGAACCAGTAAATGTAAGGTCAAGATGCATAGTTTAAAGAGGACTGTGTGTCTTAATCAAATATTCAAGGTCTGCTTTGGCATATTTAAAAACATCTTCATCTTCAGCATCCTCAGTAAGGAGGATATTTTTCTTGTTTCACTGAAAAATAGTCAACAATCACTGCTGATACAAACCAGACAAATTACACCAATAACATCAAGGTCATCAGGTGATATCATTTTCTTGGTGTGACCAATGTTAATCTGAAAACTCATGAAAATATTAACAAAAATTATACATTCAAGTACAAAAACTCCGTGACTGCAGTTCTTGCAAATAAACTTAATATTTAATGACTTTATTTTTACACAACATCATAGCAGGTTCATCAGCAGTCAGGAAGTAAGCCACAATAGGCTTAGCTTTCAGGAACTGAGAGTGCATATATTTGTCCAATAAATAATGGATTTCTGTTTGCTTGCTAACTTTTAGTGTCCAATTTATTTCTTGATTATATGATAAAATGGTGCTCATGTTCACTGACAAACATTCAGACTGTGGTCTCCTACTGTGAAGGGAAGAGAGGAAGAGTGAGTGAGGGAGAGAGACATACAGAGGGACCGGACAAAGGCCACTGCATTCAAATGAAGAACTGTGTGAATTGAATGCCAAAATAGTTTGATAACAATACAACTGTCGCTGTTTTGAGGATGTTGAGGATTTTTCTGAGCCTGCTTTCAGCTCCCCTGAGGCTTTGCACAAATTCTGCAGCCCCAGTAGCTGACAAAGATGGCAAAGAACAGTAGATCCAACTATGAATTTCAAAATGGTCCTTTAGAAAACTATGTTTGCCTTCTCAGGCGGTGTTTAATTGTTTTTTCTGCAGCGCACTGCGCACGAGGGTGAGAGGGTATCAATCTAAAAAGAGCGTTCAAATGAAGGGCCATTGTTTAAAAAAAACTTAAATAAAAATCCCTTCTTGAATTGTTAATCAAGGCTTAACGTGGTTTAAATTTTATGGCGTGCTAGACTACAATTAACCACTTGTGATCAGCGACTTACCCTTTAATTAGGCGCCTGTGGGGTGAGAATTCTCTTTCCAACATCATGCTGTACAAGAACAGAGAGACCCGCACAATCTTATGGGACTGATAGCAGCAGTGCATAGGTCACACGGCCCCTAGTGGAGGTCAAATGATTCAACTGCCTCTCTCAAATATTGCAAAGCTCACAAGCATTTCTGTGAGATTTTGTCACATGTCATTATGTGCCCCTGTTGTTTTGTTTCCTGATAGAAACAGATTTTTTCTTTTTTTTTTTTTCGACAAACCTCTTGGGAGGCAGCCTTCTGGCCACTACAGCTGCAGCCAGCACCCACATAAAAACAATGCCGTGCCAATGCAGGAATACAAAGAGTGAGGCAGAGAGGGAAAGAGAGTGAGTGAGAGTGAGAGAGAGAGAGAGAGAGAGAGCTGCTGGGTTCTGCCAGGACAAGACAAGCACTGTTTCATGTCCACCACAAAGACAGGTTGCAATTATTATCCTTATCTTTACCCAAGATACTATGCATACCGCAGCTCTGTTTTGGATGCATGAATATCTATCATCCCTTCCTTCCAATTATGCTTATGGTGTTTACGACTCTGCTTTTTAAGAATCACAACCCCCACATTTTGCAAAAACAGTATAAAGTAAGTTTCACTGCCGAGGTCTGTAACAGGACCTGTGCTTCTGAATGTTCCCTTTTCAGTCCTTGAAAACATCATCAACATTGGGTCATCTAAAGCCATGACACAAATATAGCTTTAAGCTACTGCTGGCATTTTCATTTTGGCAATGTGATGTGGAATGCATTCCCTCTGAAAATGATTACATGTTGCCAGCGTTTTTGCCATTGAAAAGGCCACCAGATTGAATGAGGCATACTGAATAAGGCAGCTTTTCTTCTGCAATTTCCGCTGCCAGTGCAATTTTCCGCGCTGCACTTGGAGCAGAAGACAGAACAATATTACAGGATGTATTGACTTGCTGTCAATATAATATTTATTTCAAATATTAAAGCTTAAATAAAGTTCACATTTAGTATGCAGGGTTACTCAAAGTCAGGCATCACACACACACACATACAGCATTTCAACCTGCTCTTTAAAGGCTAAGCTACACAGCCTTTCAGCCAGATTGTAATATTTTATTGTTCATTGTGGCCCGGTTATGTTTTGTGACATTAGAGTGATTATTGTGCACTCCAAAACTGGCAATCACAAATGCATAGAGTGCATTTTGCAAGTGCAAATGAATGTAACTGATGAGGCCCACTTTCCAGACAGACAGACACTAGAAAAACAAAACAAGAATTGCAGTGGCAGTCATGGAAGTGCAGATAAATGCTTCCGGACCAATTTCAAACAGAAGCCACTTCTCTAATTTCATAGAGTTGGTATCAGTCTCATACACAGTTATCTTGCCTTTAAGCCACATAATGACACCTAGAGTAAAAGAGCATGAGCTCCCCTCGCAGTTAGTCTGTGGAACAGCAATCAAAGCAACTTGAGGGAGCACGGAACGCCAACTTTGCCTCAGTAGTGACAAACACACATGCACACAAACAACAAAACAAGCATGTACGTGCTTGCACCCGTGCGCGCGCGCTCGCTCTCTCTCTCTCATGCGTTCGGTGCCACGTACGACCACGACCGCGACCGGCACGTACACACAAACACAGATCCAGCGGACTATCTGCTTTCACAGAATTCATTACTGGCAGTCATTCATCCGTAACATGGAATTTACAGAGAGAAATAAATAATATGATGGGAAATAAATAAATATATAAAAACAACAACAGGAAACACAACCGCAACTTCAATATCCCATATCCAGGCTGGGTTGACAGTCACTTTTAGTTTAATGGATAACGCAGTTTCCGGGATGAATTGATCAACATGGATGTAAAAAAGCCACGACTGGACTGCAAACGGAATTAGCTAGAATACAAATATTGATGTCGACTGCACAGTGATTTTAGTAGGCCTGCAAATACACCTTCACTCTGAATGTTGCCCCCCCAACGCTGCCATTCACTGAAGTCGCGGAAGGTCTGCATATTATGCTAACCGCAAATTCTGAGATCATTGTTTCTCTCAATGTTTTTTTTTTTTTTTTTTTAGGAGGGGGGGTTGCTCCTTTATGTCCGCACTTCTGCAGCATCACCTCAAGGAAGATGCCGCTTCACAGCGTGCAGAAATGAACGCAGTCGAGTGGCACATAATCGAGAGAACAACTCATTTGCATACTGTTAGAGATGATGTATTTATGAGATTTTTTTTTTTTTTTAAGAGTCATGATTTTTTTTTTCTTGTGTATCCCTTCTCTAATAGCTCCTGTAACGCTCCGTCGACATGAAGTCCGGGCGGAGCTTGAAAGGACTTGCAAACCCGATTTTTGAAAAGGTAGCTTTCACAGTCAGAGGACCAAATTGCCTCCATCCCTGAAAAGGACACCGCCGGCCACCCCTGTAACATGCTGACCATGCAACATCGCCATAATTGTGCCACAATATAGCCCTGCCTACCAGACCACTACCTCGTGGTCAGTGATGGACAGAGAAAAAATATATATATATATACATAAGATACCCTCATATTATGTTAGAGGTCCGAGCCGGGATAGCGGCGTACTTACCTAAAACTGACTCTCCCCTCTTCGCTGTATTTGTGGTCCAAGATTTGTTAGTTCTCTGGCCAACAACTTCTGCTGGAGCATATGTATCCAGTGCTCATGCTGGTGGCTCAGTCGGTGATGTTGGATTGCGGATGATTTGGCAATCCTTTTCATGCTCAAGGGAAAAAAATCCTCCGTTTCGGCGTGGTCTCGGGCATTGGCGTGCAGAGGAATAAAGTAATGAAGTCCGTCAGGAGGGGAAAGGAGAAAAGGGAGCACTGGATGTGAGATTTATGCCGACGTGTTTGAAACTGTTCTGCTCTCTTTCTTTTTTTTTCTTTTTTCTTTTTTTCTCTCACCGTAGGAGCCGTTTGCGGGTGGAGAGGTGTGGGATGGATATCTAGGAAGGGAGGCTGGGATGCACAGACTGAGGGCGAGAAAGGGGAGGTACAAAGAATACAGTCTCATATTGTAGAGGACGTTCATGGCAGACAGTAAGGGGTGGGTCTGGACTGTATGAGGCTGAAGGCGAGGGAACCGAGGGTGGATGAGGATAAGAAGCCTTGTCGTGACTTTTTTTTTTTTTTTTTTTTTTTGCTATCGACAGGTACATATTTACAAGGCTTTAAGCTGACCACCATAATTAGCTTGGTCGTTACTAATTATAAAACAAAGAGAGAGAGATATTGGGAGAATGTGTAAAGATTGGGGCCAGAGGGGTTGTCAGTGATTTTAGAGATGAAAGATTTTGAGAAAACTGCAAACTGCAACAAAGTGGGAAAAAAAAGCGATGAGTTGCACAGAAGGTGCCACTATGCCACGTGCAGGCTGTGTATTTTGCATAAAATACAACGTGACTGCATGAGTGTGTTAATGTAAACTTGGGATGACTCACATTGAAAATCTTTCCTTCTAAAAATTCCCCCACCGGGCTCTGAGGAGTCTGTGTAAGTTTACCTTAGAGTGAAACACCGGTGGTTTCTGTCCATGGTGCTGAAACACAATTTCAGACTATTTCTGTTGGTTTTCTACCCAAATGGTGCTGAGGCATAATTTAAGAGTATAACTCTGGTAGCTGCTGTCCATGGTGCTGAAGCACAACAAGCCTTAAATGCTATTTGATCTGTCCATGGTGCTGAAAAGCAACTTTAGATGTCATGGCCATTAGATGTTTTGTATATCAATGATGTTAGGTTATTGTGAATGTGTCAGCTGATGTTCATTACAGACAAATACAGACCATATACTGCACTTATTAGACGACTGGCTGGGTTTTTAATTCAAAAAAAAAATTTTTTGGAAGTATGTGAGGTTTTAATGACCTCATTAGAGGTTCACAATCTACAGTTACACAAAATATAACGTCAAGATAAGTTTTTAATGTTTGGTTGGTCTTTTCTCCCCTAAGAGTCCATATTCTTTCAGACCAAACATATAATTACAATAATCATGGGGGAGGTCGGTCAAAATAGTTAGGGTGTCTGGTTTGCACTGGTGGTTTAAGGACATCTTTTCGGACATCTGATCTTATTCAAGTCATGCATGTATGATGTAATAATAATCTCAATTGTTATAATAGAGCACATATACATGCACATTATATGAGTAACTGGCCTATTTTTAACCATATATGAATCAGACATGCATCATTAAATGGTGCCTAGAGATGTGGTTCCTACCAGATTGTTAGTAGCTCCATCATTACAAACTACTTGCACGACTTCAGGATGAGTTTGTGAGGTGGCAATAACATAACAGCATTTTCTCCCTCAGTTGCAGTTTTAAATGACTTAAGTCCACAAAGAAGAAATCTGAAGCCTTAATAAAGCCCCAGCAACTCATGTTCCTGTGGAAGTAAAACTACTTTCATTGTTCTGGAGTGAAGTTGTTGTTGCAGCGTTTTACAACTTTTCTTATGTTACTGCAGTTAACTTTTTTGTAAAAGCACGACAATGTAGAACACAAGTAAGACAATTAGGACAATCCAAAAAAATAGGTTTTTATAGCATTTTAAAGGTAATCTAACAATTGAACATCTTAAGAGAATGATTACATTGTTTTATTCATTGTTTGTGTTATTGGTGTTGCTGGCTCCCTTTAGAACAATTAGTTTTAAAATAAAGTTCTTATACATCAACTATTACTATAACTGGTAATATTAATAAAATACTAAGTTAGAGTTAAGGTGAGGAGGTACGAATATGCCTCGAAGAAATTAGGTTTTTTTTTCACCTTAGCATGTAAAATGGTGACTAAGAGCGCATGCTGTCCTTTATTAATAAATATCTTTTGACAAGTTGTATAAGAAATTCCACGCAGGTACTCATTTATGGCTCTGAGTTTAATCCCAGCACCACCTGTTCTTTCGTTTGATACTAGACACTCAAGATAATATATTCCCCAGCTGTGTTTTACTGTAGAACTTTAATAAAATGTGTAAATGATACCATAACTTAATATCCAGCTGGTAGCATAGCAGCTTAAACTTTGCTCTCTTTCATTTTTAGTAAGATTAGCAAAAGTTGAGGGAAAAATGTAAGGTTCCTTTTGGTCAGTTTTAAGGCAATGCATTGATTAAATGACATGACACAGTATATTTGGATAAAACAGAGACGGATCATGTTTCTTTAATTTAGCTGAACTCTTTAATGTCAAATTCAGGTTTGCCCTTTCTCCCAAAAAAATTAAGCGATTGGTTTCAGAAATGTGGTTCAGAGGCGTAATGCTGCATTGACCAACATGATATGATATAATTAAAAGCACATGCTGTATATCACAGTTTTATAGATTCCAGTGCACACCAACAAATTACTTAACATCACAAGTTATCAAAGGGATTTTAATGGAATTCAATATGGGCCTGCCATTACTATCTAATAGGCCATCATCTCATGAGTATATGCGACGGCACCCATGAGTTATATGTTCATTTCAAACCTTTAATGTGTCTCAAAGTCTAAACATGTAGAAATAATCACTTTCTTTTTTTTAATGATTTTGACACCACCACTATATCCATTGTGGTCACAGACAGCTTTGCAACTCACTGGCTCTCCAACGGTCTCCACTTGCAGTCGAGTGTTTGAAGCATCCACCAACAGGCAAAGAACTCTGCAGGACCAGCATTCCAGAGAACTCAATGAGGCTAAATGGATAAATGGAGCCATTACAAAGTCATTAGCCTGGAAGTGGCGGTGACACGTGACGAGCTTGCCTTTGCAATAGCAGACATAAAATACTCCAGGGATCATTGAAGTTGTTACATTTCATAATTCTATTAGTCAGCTTTATAGCTTTTAATTTGAAACTTCCATTTAACTTCATTCATAGGGATATTCTTAGGCTTACTATCACTAAGAAAAATTAATGTCCACTGATACCTTTATTAAATGACATGAATCTTAACATTTTAAGATTCTTGTGCTGTTCTGCAAACACAGGGTAGTTAGCTTTACACGATATTGCTAGTTTACAAGTCAATGTCAAGCTGGACTGGATGTTTTGCAGGCTGAAAATGTCCGTGATTACCTCAACAAGTGCACTGAAGCAGAGTTTTTCCATGTGTATCTGAGCCTGGTTCAGAAGTCATGGGGATAAAACAAAAACACTGGGTCTTATGTGCATGCTGGTCATGAACGCCACAGCGAACCATCAGTACCGCTGTTGCAACTGTTACGCCTGTCTGAAGCAATGTGTGGCGCTTGCATCTGTGTGTGCATGTGTGCGGTTAGGTGATGACAAGCAGGGGTGTTGGTAGGATGCTAATTTTAAATTTCCCAATCTCTCATGGAGAACTGCTGGTGAGAAACTGTTGGCAAGCTAAAAAAGAGAAGAATGGGATTAAAAGCAGAGGCAAATAGACTGAAAAGAAAAGAGGGGGAAAAAATAACAAGAGAGGAAAGTCTATTAATCATTTGAAAATGTGATTTGAAGTTCATTGTGTACCACACAAAATAGCCTGTATTTCAAGGCCACTGAACCCTTTTTGAAAAGTAAATACAGACTAAGAGCTCACGATCTTCAATTTTGATTGTTTGTGCTTGTCAATTGTTGGACAGAGACCTGGTGAGCAAACAGACTTCCTGGGCATTTGGCATAGTGGGTATTAGAGATAAAATGAGGTGTTCTGTTGTTCTGACTCAACATCACCTTTCAGACAAATAAATTCAGGGAAAGTGTTCCCCAGGCAGAGCCGGCAGGAGGGCAGTTTTACAGATATATGAAGGTCTTATTGGTGATTCTGGGTGAAGACAGAAATCAAACTTTTGAAGTCCAACTTAAAGTAAACTGCAGTGGTATTTTCTGCCAAGGCATAAACTATATACTTGCTCTATAAATAATGAGTCCTGTTAGCAGTGTCATCTAACTTTTTGAATTATATGTGAATGCTTAGATGAACATACAGGAGGTTTTTCTGTTCTTTCCACTCAAAAAAAAAAAGAGCCAAAATTCTGCCCGGAATGGTTGGAAATCTGACAATTTTTAAGGTGTTGAACAGCTTTACATCTCAACTGCAAATGTCAATATTGGTCAGTTTAAATGCCAAAAGCCGTGCTCTTTGTTCTTCAGCACCCACAGTGCCAACAAACACTGTTTGGCCCTAAACTATAAGCTAGTGTTAAATTTACTTTGTGTCTCAGTCTCTCCACCTGTCCGCTCAGAAGTTAGAGACAAATAAAATCTCTTATGTGCTTTAAAAAATAGACATTATATAGAAACTATTCTAAAATGTCCTTTTCTTAAATGCAGAAAGATGTGTTTGGACAGATACACACACACTTAAACAGCCTTTTCGATACTCGGAAGAATACTTAAATAAGTACAAAAATATATATGTGAAGTCAACTTGGAGGAAACGAGTGAATTAAACAGAGCTGGGAGCTTAGAAATAAGCTTAAACCGTGCATGTGTGAAGTGTCTGATCTAACGAGACTTTATATATTTTTAGTATTATGTATCCAGAAAGTCTTAATAAGGTTGAGTTCTGCTCCTTATGATAACACCTTATTAGCCACATAGCCTACTTTGCAAATTATACAATGAACCTAATTTACTTACATCACCTTCCCTAATTAGTACTTGTTAGGGGAATTAAGAAGCAATATGCTAACATGCACGCCATTCAACATCTCATTATTTGTTAGCCTGTGTTCCTTTGTGTCAAATTTGAACAAACTCTGCAACTCGAGCTCCCTCTGAAACACTGTCAAGTCAAAAATATACTTTTATTCTGTTCCCATTTTGACTCCATTATCCACATAACTTCAGTAATTGCCTTATTTAACACCAGCCCAGACACAATACCCTTGCAGGAGCTAAATATACGTGTACTGTAATGATCTCATATCTACCTCCTTGTTGGAAGCCATGGGCTGAATCTTCCTCCTAGCTGCCCACAAGACTGTTAGCGCTTGCTGGATTGACAACCTACTAATGGCTCATCTCTAAGGCTCAGGCCACAGAGATCTTTCTACCCGGTGTTAGTACACGCTGTTGCGGAAGCCTGTCACACTGTACCCAGACCTCTCCCTGCCAGGGCTATGAAGGAGAAGACAGATGTCCAAATAGCCAGCAGGTCCATCAGTCATGAGGATTTTTTTTCTCTCGCAGGGCGAGAGAGGGAGGGTCAAGTGGGAGAAACACAGATGAATGAAGATGACACCATTCCAGCATCTCTGCTGCTCTAATGAAAAGCAAACTCATTTCCAGGAAGTT
The DNA here is from genome assembly GCA_029814765.1 of Acanthurus leucopareius. Lineage (NCBI taxonomy): Eukaryota > Metazoa > Chordata > Actinopteri > Acanthuriformes > Acanthuridae > Acanthurus > Acanthurus leucopareius. Next base: position 6,511,318 of record JAQMCX010000027.1, read on the forward strand.
TTCTGGGTAATAAGACAGCCAGCCAGCCTGATCCAGACAACAACATTAAAAAGTATTACTTTTCTATTCAGGCCACATCATGAATGTTCCACTTTTTAAGAGAAATCACAATTTTTTATGTCTCAGGAAATCAAAAATTTAATTTAGATAACACATTTTAACATGCTCTAAAGCCAAAAATGCAAAGTGTATAAGAGAATGCATAATGTAAAAGAGAAAATGACCAAAAAAACTATGTCTTTCAATTTAAATGACAAAAGGTCAAAACATCATGTTTTTGCCTCCGAAAACTGTTACAAATTACAATTAAAAAACAAAAAACATATTTATGATGTGACATTTCACACACAAACAATAAATTATTGGAATTAGGAAGTAAATTGTCGGCCACTGACTTCCTATTATCTCTTCCTAGAAACTGGCTAAAGTAATGGATTATTGTTACAATGCCTTATATTTAAAGTCACAGTCTTCTGAATGCATTGTGATACAGTGTTAATGCAGTAGTGATACACTGGACTGGACACTGGACATTAACTGGTTAAAACATCAATTTCACAGATGAATGACAGTATGCAAATTATACTTAAACTTGTCCTCATGGTCCTCTGATCTTTTTGACAAAAGGCAATGCTTCAAATGAGTGTGTGCCTCTCTTTTTGTGATTTAAGCTCTACTACGTGAGATCACACATGAATAATTTGTGTACAGTGTGTTGGAAATACATTCATTTCAGACAAATGCAGCTTTTATCGGTGACATATTTTTGTGAAATGTCTGTGACACCATACGCATATCAAACTGTATCATAAATGAGTTCAAGTACGATGACAGAATGGAATTATCGGACTCATAATGTCTTTGTAAAAGCTTCCTGAGGACATAATAATTTTGTGACTGAACTGTTAAGTACCCACTGTAACAAAATCACTGATGTCAGCTTGTTGGCTTGTTGTGAGCAATGCACAGAAAGTTTGAAGCTCAGTGAAAAAGACCTTGAATGAGGCGCAGTATATAATATGAGTGGAGTTCCAGGTAATCTCACCACATGTGGCAATGTTGCAGCCAGTGTGTGGGTGGCTGCTCAGCATGCAATAACCATATTTCTAATGGCCCATCTGGCACAAAGGCAAAAGACTGAGCACACTGCGGGTTCACACCATGTCACGAAGTTTAGCAAAGCATTAAAAAAAAAACAAAAAAAACAACAAGCCTCAGACTTTCCTCGAGAATCCTGAGTACTGGGTTAGATTCAACAATCTGCCAGTGTTTCTGAGTGACTTTGCTGAATTCTTAACAGAGAAGAGTACTTGACTACAGGAGTGTTGCCTCCGAGGCTTCACTTTCACCCGACCATCAAAATATTGCTTGGATCTATCATCACATCTGCTTTCTTTGGTAACTTCTGCTTCTGCTAAGACTTAGTTTGTGAATTAAATTGCCTGAAATGCATAAAAACAAGTCATCAGCACAGGTTGTTTGTACATGATGCCGTTAATGCGCTGCTATAGTCAATTAAAAAGGACTCTTGGTCAATCTTAGACCACAAAATACAACATATTTTGTTTTAATAATATATAATATATATATATTTATGCAGAATTTTTTAAAAATCTTTTCTTTCTCTTGTTTTGTCTCAGTTTTTTTTTCAGTGTGGTCTGTCAGTTCATTAGTTGGTCAGTCAGTCTACCACTTTGGTTGTGAATGAAATATCTTAAATAAAAAAATTATAGCATGTCAGCATTAACCGAAACAGTGCCGTGGCTGAGATCAGCCTTACTGGCAACTAGATTCTAAGTGGGTGTTCAGACTGGAAACAGCGTTGTATTAAACAACCCAAATGGCCGTGTTGGTGAAAGTGTGTTTCTTCAAGTATGGGTAAGAAGTGAGATACAATCCAGGGTGTCCAGTTCTATAAATGTGATGGCCTTTCAGGTACCAAAATCCTACTCAGTGGTTTATAATAATCGGAACAGGGTTTAGATCTCTTCAAAGTTATCAGCATGGTGAAAATGTCTCTAAGAATATTTTTCTTGATGCTCAAAATTTCTGCAAATGTTACGCTACAAGGTGTGGTGGCTTTAACTCATTTAGTGGACAATAATTGATAAAATATTTTACCTGGAGACACACTTCCATATTGGAGGTGAGGAAGGACAGGTAACGATGCAGGATGTCAAACTGCAAGAGACCTCTGGAGACAAAACAAGACTGATAAAAAGATTTGTGCTTCACCCACCACAGGAACTGTAAAAAAAAATCTTTTTATACTCAACTACAACATTGCTACAAAGAAAAATATGTGTAAATATCACTTTGGTGCATCATACACACATTACAATATTACAAGTATTGTAGTCAGTAGAGATTTCTGCAGGTTGAATTCAAAGATAATTATAGAACCTGCATTCTTTATTACCTGTTGCTAAAAGCCAGTTGTTCATATGAGACACGAACCATTATCACATAATTTTCAGTAGAAATATGGGCCAAATTAAGAAAGAATCTAACTCTCCTAACTGCTGACTAAGAGGACTTCTCTCTCCTCGCTCTCGGCAAACTATGTAATTTAAACAAAAAAATGTGGCTTTGTTTGTTTCTCGCCCCAGACAGAAAAAAAGAGAATAAACATATGCAATAGGATTACAATGGAAAAGAAAACAAAGCGGCTTTGAGAGCAGTTGTTGAGTCTAAATAATTAAGCAGTGATTAGGAGGTGGCCAAAGGCCGTCCGATTGGCTCGGCGGCATGCTGTGGTCGAAGCCGACACTCTCCGTTTGCAAAATATGCGTTGTTGTAGCCAGCAGTGAAGAAATCTCATGCCTCCCACTTTTCCATTTTCCACTTGAGAGGAACTCTTTCTGTCCTAAGCATTCCCCTTTTCCCTCTAACTCCATAAATGCATTTCTTTCTTCCTCCCTCTTAGATTATATTTTGCTCTTCTGCCTTTTTTCGTGTGTGTACCCACTCATCATTAATGTATTCTCTGTAGCGCTGTGAGGACTCACATTTCTCAGCTCTGGGCACTTTTTGGAGACTATTACACTTCTGATACTTTGTTTTTACATTCATTTAATCATTTTGGCATTTCATTTAATGCCCTGCTCTTTCATTTGTTAAAGCCCTGAATATTTTTATTTTTTTTGTTTGCAGAGTTCTGGTTACTCCGTCGTGAAATAACTTGTTTTTGCTAATGAAGTGCTAATTTAAGCTGTGAGGATTTTTTTAATCACCCTGAGCAGAAGGTGAGCACGTAGATTCCTGAGTCTGGCAGGAGTTGAACACATTATTGAAGCTTTAGCCCAGAAATAAAAATAGTTTTTCGTAGATTCTCAATTAAAAGAAAAATCCCAGAGTCTATGTACCCTTTAATTTATTCCCAAATTTATAAAAAACATAATACATACACCTGTGTCTCATTAGGAATAGCAGCACAGAGGCAATCTGTAGAACCGTGTATGTGAGAAGAAAAAATGTGAAGGCAACACAAGTGTCAACAGTGGAGAGGAATTGCAAAATTACTGAATGTGAGAGAGTGCGCCCTCAGTAAACGAGATAGAAAGAAGAAAAACAATATTGTTTGGAGGTTTGAGTTCTGGGAATCTCAGATAAAATACATTACAGAGTGACAGAAGGTCAGCGAGGCTGTGGATTCTGTACGCTTAAAGTTGTGTACTTTTTAACAAGGTAAAGACAACACTGTCTGATTATAGCGAGAGTGAAAAGACCAGAAAACACATCAGCATTCACAGAGCTGGCCTCAAAGCAAGATGAGAAGGGAAAAGAAATCTTTTCAGAGCACTGTCAGTGGGATGGTGCTCGGAGGGGAAAAAAAAAAAAAAAAAGGGTGACACAAGGGCCCAACTGCAGATGGAGTTGGGCTCGCGGTTCTGTGCCAGATTGATTACATACACAAATCAAATTAATTGCAAAAAAACAACATTCAATGGCATAGTTTTTGCAGTGTAAGATATATTAAACATTTCATTTAATCCTTGTGGTATCATGAAGGTGGTCTGATTGAAGAGGATGCTGGGAAGAAATGCCGGTGTGCGACTTGCCTCACTCACTGCCAGCAAATATCCTGGTCCACATGGATGAGTTTATCACAGATGCAGGCTTGAAGACGCAGAGGGAACAACACGAGCTTTAGTGAGGCGTCAAAGCCAAAGCCATCTCCCTCATGGTTTGTTCGACTACAAAACAAGCCATATGTGTCGCGATGCAAAGTGCTTCTCTTGAGTCTATTTGAATCGCACTGATGGATTGAATTGACCCCAGACATTAATAAACATGTAATAAACCCACAGCTGTATATTTTATAGTATCATCAAGTAACCAGACACAGCTGCACCTTTAAGTCTCTCCCTGATAGGATTTTTTTTCCTTTTTTTTTTGTATAAAGAATCAATCCGTAATGTTTTGACCTCTGGCTTCAGAGTGGCTCACAACTGGAAGGTCGTGGTTCGATCCCCCCCTGAACTGGCAGAGAAAAATCTGCATGAGAGAAGTAAAATAAAAGAGCAGCGCTTGCCCTTCCCCTAGTTACCTTAAGTAATTAAGGCCCTTAATCCCCAGATTAGGAGAGATCAGACTGTGGTGTACTGGGAAGCTTCCAGGTGTGAATGTGTGTACAGTAACAGTGTGAGTATGAGCAAGGCCTTTCCTGAAAAAGAGAGCTTTAGTCTCACAGAACCTTCCCCCGGATAAATAAAAAAAGTCAGAGGAAAATCTAAATAGGCTGAGGGGAAATTAAAATACTGGTCAAGTTCATTTTGGATTCACTGTCTCTCTGGTTTCTCCTCATAATTTCTGATTGTGTAATAAGAACGAGCTGATTCTGAAAGCAGATGTCTGGAGGAGAAAGAGTTCACACGTAGCAGATAGCAAACAACATGTCATAAATATTGACATCTCATTGTGACAGCTGCAAACTCCTAAGTTCCTGTCTGTACCCCTTCAGCAAACACACACACGCACGCACACACACACACCCATACACACACAAAGACCCTTTTGTGTCAACAGAAGATTCTGAGTCGTGTTGAAAGCTTGTACAGTAGTAGAGCAACACCCTGTCTTCAAGGGAAAATACTGAGCGCCACAGAGGGATGTTGGGTTTGTTTTCTGGGACCTGTTCGAGCCGCCTGATGCTCCTGGAGCTCACCATGCTGAGCATATGGAGCACAATGTAGTGTGGAATTCACACTGAACGGCATTTGCATGATGATTAAAATGTTGCAAAGCTATCTAAACAGCACAAGCTAGCTTCCTATAGAGTGTACGTTTGCAACAACAGGATAATGCATTCACTATCCATCCATGAACGTGATGTTTTTGTTTTTTTGATCCTTTTTTTTTTTTAATCTGATTTTTGTCTAATTTGATTAACTCATTTAATGAAACCATCTCCTGCTGCCCTTTTGCACCACTTGTGTTCATAGGGAACCACAACATAGAGACTAAAGCAGCATCTTTAAAGTGAGTGATGTCCGGATGACAGCTCAATCTCATAAACAACTGGGATGGGCTTGAAGTTACCGAGCGCAGTCGGTGGGACCGCGAGTGGCCAAATCACTTCATCACATGTGCCAATCTTTCCCCAGCTCTAATGTAATTAGTGTGGATCTCCTCTGGCTACTCTGGCCTTTTGTTGTTTGATAAATGTAATTAGATAAAATGAGCATCAGTAAGCTGAGGCCCCGCTAGTCTGAAAAATGTGACAAGAAAGTCATTGTCATTAACAAAGTGGCTGAAAATGTGCGCGGCTCCTCTTCTCCTTGAAGTTAAGGTTAGAATTGCATGATCCTACACACAAATACACAAGCAGCTTATGTACGGTTTCTATTGCCTGCAGCAACCAGGGCTGAAAGCATATGTTCAGTGTGTTCATACAGTTCTAGTAAACATGATATCCCAGAAACACCATGACGGAATATCTTTAAAAATAGTACAAATGTTCACTTAAAAACAAGGATGATTGATTCGATTTCTTTGGTCAAAAGTCAAAGTCACTATGACCTAATTTCCCTCCGATTCTTGTGGAAATAATATCTCAGGAATGCTTCAAGGGAATTTTTTTCAAATTGGCACAGATATCAACTAGCACCTCCAAATGAACTCCATTGATTTTTTTTGTGGTCAGAAGTCAAAGGTTCAGCTCACTGTGACCTCTCAAAACACTCTTTTGGCCATAACTCAAGAATTCAGATGCTAATTATGAGAAAATTCCACACACAACTGTCTAATAGATTAAAACAATGAAGCGAGGGCATTTTCTATCCAAAAGATCAAAGGTCAGCTTCACTCTGATATATTCTTCTGCAGAAACAGCTTACTTGCAGTCATTCAGCATCGTATCTCAGGAATAGAAGAAAAGATTGTGACCAAACTTCACATTTGATCATATTCTGACTTGGTGACATTAATCTTTAATGCCCACTGTGAAACTCGGGTTACTGTATAGATCGTCTTTGCTGTTGGGTCAGAAATGTTTGTGAAGCGACCGAGCAACATCCATATTTAAAGCAGTGTAGTTCATCACAAGGTCACCACTTTTGCTGATATTTGAGCTTCAGATGTGGATTTAAACTTAACTGGTTCATGTAGAGATTGAAGTGTAAGGCAGTAATTTTAGTTTTTTAGGCCTTTTTGCTTAAAAACAGTTGGCTGTTTTGTTTGGAAATGATACTTTAAGAGCAGTCAGTGAAGTTCAAAACAGTAAAGTTGGCCATAAAACCAACACAGTGAACTGAAAATGCTAAAACAATCTGGAGAGCTCGGGGGAAAAGCAGAATTGGATGGTAATTTTCTTTTTTTTTTTCTTGTTTTATCGCTATGACCGACCCCTTTCACATCACACATCGCAATTTCATCAATTATAATAATTATAGCAGCTATAAAGACTTAGGTGTTTGAAATCTCAAACAAAAAAGATTTAGTGCTTCATGTACTTTTCAAACACAACATAAACACCCATAATTTGCCCATTTTCTTCTTTAGATTTTTGACCCTACTTGGCATCTTACAGTCCTAATGCCATTTCATTTGGATTTGTTAAAAGCTCAATTTTATCTTATTCTTCAGCTTTGTGTTCTTTATTTCTTACCTCACTTCTCCTTTCACCTTTTTTGAGTCTGTTTCTTTTTTTTAGCAGAATAAATATATGGCTGGTTTACTACTTGGATAAGGTAACTAAGGTAAAAGAACACTTTTTTTTTTTGAACATTCAAAGTCCTTGAATATTTGGGTCTCTGCTTTGATGGGGAGTAAACTATTTTTACTTTCCATTGTAACAGAGGGACAGCAGGATTAGAAAAAAAACAGTATGACTGAACTGAAAACACTCACAAGAACTGGATCACACATCAGAAGCCTTCAGATGGCAGTATACTTGAAAGCAATCCATAAAACCTACAACTTCTGCAGAAGATGATAATCTGACACACTCAGTGCATGTGAAAGTATAATGTCTAAGCGTCTGACTGTAGGAGATCCTGAAGGTAATGAACAAGGTTGTCATATTGGAGTTTGCAACCTTGTCTCTCGTGTTTACATGCAACTACAATGTATTTTGCATTCATAATTAAGTTAAGTAGAAATGTAATAATCGCCACGCTTACATTCAGAGATGCTGCTCGAGGCAATGAGTCATTGCTTTTATGTTCTGTGCTGAAGTCGCAGACAGGTGGTCAAGGTGGATCAGTAGGAGAATCCAGGGTCTGCTGTTTTCCTGATATGTGTCATTCCAGTGTGGGCAGTATATGCAAATGAACAATGGTAACCTTGCCTTCATGTTGCCTGCACCCAGAGCTTCCAGCTCATTTAGATAACAACAGTCCGCCGACTGACTCCAGGGTTTGTTGTTTCAACTGCAAAAATGCACTTCAACAATTTCATAAGTCCTCCTCCGCAGACACAAAGAGAAGAGAAGTCAGACTGAAAAGTAGGAACCTCTCGAAACTGAGGTCGAACTGTAAAACAAAGCAGCGCTGATCAAGTATGACACTCGTGACTCACCCATTTTAATTATATTAAGGCTTAAAGTCATCAGGTGGCTTTTTTAAGTGACAACATGTGCAAGCTGTGTTTTCTGCTCGACACAGTCAGTGCTACCAAAGCGTGTCCTCTCAGCTACACCTTCTCTTACAAAAACTCTCCACTTCTGCCTTGAAAAAACTAAGATGCAGCATCTATAAAGCCTCCATCCAGAAAAACTCAAGACAAAAATATACCAGTTTTCCTCCACAGACCAGTAAGTGATGCTGTAGCGACTCTCAGTCCGCTATTTAATTTCCTGTCTCAGTGGACATTTTCCTCATGTGTTCAGTATTAACATGCCAGGTAATTTTATTCACAACAAGTAAAAATATGTTGATAGAAAATGTAATTTTGTTGGTGCTACGTTTTTCCTCGAAGCATAATTTGCTCTACCAAATTTGTCGTATATAAATGTCATTTCTAGAAGACAGGGCTGGAAATTAAGATGAAGCCTTTTGAGATCGCATAAGAAAGGTTGTGTAAGCTGTTAAGTTAAGCTGTAAAGGGGGGTGTTTACTCCCATAAAATGAGTGAGATGAAGGCATAAAAGGAAGTAAATGATTATACAATAGATGAACTCAATTTTAAAATTTATAAGCACTTGCATAAAGAGGTGGAATTCACTCCAAGAGTAAGTCAAGTGTTATTAAAGTTATTGATGTGTACGGCCCCATGAGTTAGCTAAAATATGAGCCTGGCCACATACCATATTATGAAGCAGGAGAGTAGAATGAGAAGTGTGCACTTCTCAGTAATTTACACTATGTAAAACCATATGGATAGGACAGGCACTTTGGAAAATGAGTGGAAAACCATATGGGGAGCTAATATATCTTTTGTCTCTAAATTACTGCCAACAGGAGTCTGTTATTTCCCTTTGAATGACATTTTTCTTATGTGCATGTGCCAAATCCAACCGCGATACGGCGCATTCAAAGCTGCTCCTGAGGATTAATTTGACTGGGTGGATAAACCTGACTGTGCAGTTGCACAGATAGCCAGAAGTGATGTTGGAGGGTAAACAGTATGTGAGGGATGAACTCGAAATGATCCCCGAGTAAGATAGCACAATTATATCCCGTTAAATTAAAAAAAAAAAAAAAAAAAGATTCTATGCTGGATTAAGCTGGTAAAAAAAGGTTTATCCTTCAGTCTAACGCGAGCAGAGCTGATTAGCATTTGTGTGATCTCTGTATTAATACAATTTTTTTTTTTTAAGTTTTCTATTTTTTTTTTCCAGATATCATCTGATCATCTGTTTTTAGCCTGAGGTCGGCAAACTAGCGGAAAGCAAATAACACCAAGCAAGATTGTGTACACAATCCCATGCAACTTAAGCAAACCTGTCAAGTACTTTTTTTTAACTCTCAAGTGGAAAACCTATAAAGAGCTGGTTGTAAAGAAATGAAAGTAGCACGTTAAATTGATTTGGCTAATTGATTTGAATCTGTGCAATTCTCTTTCTCAACCCAAATTAAAACTAGTTGGTCTGGTAAAACATTGGAAGTTTGAAGTCCTTGAGTCTGTACATTTTTCAAAGTAAATTTGAAGCCCTACTTGAAATAAACACCTTTTTTTTTGTGACTTTCCTCGAGGCACTGCACACAATTTATACTACTAACAAGCATAAATTACACCAGGGACTAAAAACCATTTGGCTCTCCATGAATTCCTGCTTTTACAGTTCTGAAAAGAGAAAATTGCAGAAGCATTTTCCTTAGTCATTTTGCATTTTGAAAGGTAACACTCAAGGATGCCAACAGCGTCGGCATCAAAAGACTGAGATCGGGAATGTTGAATAGTCGCATATGAGACACATCATTTCGATTCTCCACAAATAATGTGCGTAACAAGAGTGATGGATAATTCTCCATCTTCTGGAAGTCTTTCATGGGAAGACGCTCAGTCAGACCTAGCATTTAACCAATCCAGTGGTATGATGATGAAAGGGGATTAGGCAGCGGGACAAAAAAATGTGAAAATAACAGAGTTAGAAAGTTGTAGACAAACAATAAAGGTTGAGATTTCATTTTACGCATAAAAAAATTGCTTTATATTGATTGATGATGATTTTCAAGACTCAGAAAGGACGAGACTTACTGTTATTTCAACCACGACTTTAGTCTCGATAAAAAAAAAGATACTGAATGATTTTGATTCTATCTTTGCCTCCACAGGCTTGTGACAGAAAACCACAATGTAATAGATTTTTTTAAAAAAAACATATTGAACCGGTATGATGTTGAATTTAAATGCCACTCCTCTTTCATCTAACGTTCAGATCACACCGGTTTCATCCTCATCCCTCGTCTCAGCTGTGGTATATCTAAATTCCTCCGAGTCCTTGTGCTACCTGACTGGTAGGAAGGCAAACATCCCATTCTTTGCAAACTGTTTCACAAACTTTGCAAGTACTGCCTTTGTTGTTGCCCTTACGTGTGCAGAATTTTGAGAGCTCTGAGATAAAACTGGGGACGTGAAAAACTCCGTTCCAGACTTGGCAAACAGTTTTTTCCAAAGTCTTCTCCCAAATATCCAAGGAATCTTTTCACGTTAGTTAATTTGATTATCCATGTGAAAGATATCTGATGACAATAATGTGTTTTTTGGAAATTTTTATACAAAAAATTCCAATAAAATACATGAAAGGTTTGAGACCTTGAGACTTTTTCAATCCAATATCTAAGAGTGAATTATTGAATTGAATGAATTATTATCTCAGAGCTAAAAAAAAAAAAAAGATTTGTTCTAAGAACGTAATTCTAGCAGTCGGCTTTGTGAACTGCAGAGGCAGAACATTACATAGTTCTTGCTTTGAGCATCAGTGCTCTCTCTCAGTCAAAAACAATGAGCCAGCTGCAAATAGACACAAAGTGAATTTCCATCTTTTACTTTACTTTTTGGGTCATGAGCAGTCAGCTGAGTTTCCCTGACTGACATTTTCTGTGACAACGATCCACAAACTTCCACTAATACTGGCTGATATTAGCGAAAAGTGGCAGTTTCTTTCCTTTTAGAGGGACTGTTTCCCTTAATTCTACCAGTAGGGGTCACTGTCAGAAATGTACAGTTCCTATGCTATTAGAAAGTATTCTATTTACGTTTTGTACTGAAACCCAATACTAATGTATAACCGAAACTGTTAAACACAGTTCGGTGCATTTGCTTCAAGAAGGAGAAATAAATAAATTTAAAGTTTAAATTTTAGCCTTTTATAATTAAGCAAACAGAAGAGAGAACAGACTGTATCATTACATTTAAACATTTTTAAAAAACACTTAAATTGACACCACTGAGGTAATTTGTCATCATCTCATTCACTCAAGTCCAAGCCTATATTTCATCTTGGTTAACATCTTGGCCAGTTAAATCTCAGTGTTGCATCTCATGATTAAACCTTTTACAAAACAGCTCTGTTTGTGTTTCTTGGCGGAGACATCTTTCAAAGTATGATTAGATGAATGGAGACCAAGTTGAAAAATCTTAGCAGTCAGAACTTGTTGATGAGGGTGTTTGTGTATTTGTCTCCAACAGAAAAAAAAAAAAAAAAAAAAAAGAAAACCACACACACACATTAGGTTAATTCATTTCCTAGAACTGTCATTGCCACTGCCCTCCCACACAGCGTTATGTCTGGCCAACTGGCAGAATCGTTCTCCATTGACAGCTTTGGAATAATTTCAGACCTGGTCCTCATTCTCTGCATTAACAAGCAGCAAGTCTGAGCAGTATTGTTCTGTGGCACACACATCATTTACAATGACAAAATATATATATTTTTTTTTTTGCACATTATGTGCTTCTCTGCTGCATGCATATGCAATTAAACATGGTGATCACTGATCTACATGTGGTGCATTCTGAAGCTAAAGTTTGTACTTCCGCTGCAATAAAGAGATTCACGGTGCAATGCGTCTAATGGTTGACCTTTTCTGCTGTTTCAGATACTCAACACGGTACACCTCAAATCATCTGCAGCTGTCTGCCAGCACACACCGGACCAGTTGCCCCCCCCACCCCACCCTGCCTTGACTTCAAGTGGCAGTAACAATCAATTTATATGATCCATCCTGCTCACATGGCTCGCTGCAGAACCGGTCTTCATCATCCAGAAGCGCATGTTCCGGGTTTGTGCATGACAGATGGAAACCCGGGAACCTCTGCTGAAATTGCTGCAGCGCTGCACCATAACCACCTCTCTATTTGAAATGAGAAAACCGCAGAGGTGATTCATGAGACAAATAATTGTTGCTGCGTTTCTTAAATTATATGTTGCATCACTGAGAAGAGTCTTGATTCGAATCGTCCCACCCCCCCATTCAACTGCCGCACCCGGTCTTGCTGCAGGAGCTTCGATGTCCTCCATTTCTTCATAGCACACATGCGTACCCTACTTTTCAACAGCCCAGCTTTATTCAGCCATTTTGACAATGAGAGTGTAGTATAGTTAGTAGTTTTAAGCAGGTTAAACATGGTGGAGTTCCTGTGCAGTTCCATTCACATAAAATGTATAATTAAATATATAATTACTGATGAAAATAGTCTTTCTGAGCACATGCAAGTTGCCTTTTATGCCAGTACTTTCCTTAAGTGTCACTGTTTGTAAGTGTGTGTGTGTGCGTATGTGTGTTTGAAGGTAACAATAATTTGTCTATTTACCTGCTGGAGGATAATTTCTTTCTGGAGCTCACCGAGAGCAACCGCAAGCTGCTCCAAATGCAGAACAGGAGTTGCACCGTTGCATCTGGCAAAAAAAGCAGCGGATCAGTGTGACTCAGGCTCACGCCATCTCCACAACAGAGGACAGGCTGCCGAACATTATGGACGACCAGCATGAATCCCTGGCATCCGTCTGCGATTTCCAGAACTGCGGCAGTGGTAGCGGGGTTTGACAAGACCACACTGAGGCTGTCCTGTTCGGGGAGGATTTTGTGAAAGAAAGTGTGTTTTCACAACTTTCCCAAAGGGTTCATCCATTGTAGGTCAGCCATTATATTATTTGCATTAAAGGTTGAAACAAAGAGAAGAAAGAACCAGGCTGTGTGTTGATTAGTTGGCTTTTTTGGAGCTGTTCAAGTGTCTGTATTGACCTTTATTCTCTGAACAATATGACATTACTTTTTTGCATGCAAACTTGGAAAAGGGAGAAACAAATATGTAACTTTTGGGAGCAAATTAATTAATAACCAACCACAAATAGCATGAATTTAAGCATAAAATGAAATTAAATTAATTAATGAAAAAAAAACCTAACTGTGAATGAAATGAAGCTTACCTCCTCTTTGATTCACTTTGAGGATACTTTAATAAAGTGATCTCTGATATTAAACTCTGAGAAACATTTTGTCACGTCGTCATGCTGTGCCAGTGTTCTCAATCCAACAATGTCTCAGGGTGACTCAGAGATCCATAAGGGATCCATTAATTTTTTTTCACTGGGCTCAAGGGAAACTCAACTTCCTGAAACTTACTTGCTGGCAGATGAAGGAGGACAAATTAGCTGTGACCTCTTCCCTTAGGCCGCATTTTGACAAAAAAAAAAAAAAAAAACAGCTCACTGACTGGCTTGACAGGGACGACTCCGTTAATATGGTGAAGGTGCAAACACAAAGAGCTTTGCCAAAAAAACGCCAAACATGCCAAACATGCAGGGTTGTTCGTCAAAAGAAGTTGAATCTGGTTAAATTTAACTTTTGCTAAAAAATGCAGTGCAACATCATCCAGCCAAGAGTTTCAGGAATAAGTCCGAAATCGTATGTGCAAGCCCAAACTCCTGCCAAATTACTTTATCAGTTTTTAATATTCACCTCTCGATTGCTGCAACAAAAGAGAAGAAGGATTGCAGGGAGCAGTGTAATCCTTCCACATAAAATTGTAAACCATGACATCTAATAAGCCTCCAAATTCATAGATCTATTATTCCAGCTGCACTTCCTGGGTTATATTTCATTGTCTCAGCGGTACCTGAAACAACTCATCCACACCGACACAGCACCTTAAATTTTTCAAAGGACTAATTCTTAAAACCGCATTTTCTCAGAGAGCTTCTTACTCTGAATTAATAGGATCCTACTTTTCTGCCACAGTTACAGAAATTTCGAGTACTTCCCATTTTCAGATTTTTATTTTTAATTCTTTGTCACAGTTTGATGCAGTCGGGGCTCAGTTGGAAAAATTAAGATGTTGCTACACACTTTTGTGCACTGATGAGGTTTAAAAAAAACCATTGGAATTATAATTTTTGAGCCTTTCATCTCTGATAAAACAACACCCAGACAGTCCTGATGAAACAGGTTAGTCGAACACTGGAGTGTTAAATACAACCAAAGAATGTTTGTTTTTCCTTTTTTCCCAAAGAACCTAACTTTGTAGTTGGTGCATTTAGTCATTTTCAGTCTAAATGCCAACAAAAAGGTTGTTTAAGGTGTTTGAAGAACCAACCAGGGAGAAGTTTATCCATTTCTAAATAGTGTTCATAGTTTTACTGAGTAATTACATTTCATTTGGCATTTTGAAGTGTACTGTTTTGATTGAACAAGCGCTAAAATCACAGCTAAACTACCTTTAATCTGTGTTTATCCACAACATCTGATTAATTCTACTCTCATCTACAGATTTTCTCGCAAAGAGAAAAGAAAAATCGACTGTCTGTCCTGTTAAAATACAACGAGGCCTTTCACTTCAGTTTAATATAATATTTGAAACCCTGTATTACTCTGAAGTTGGGAGGCAATTTCAATTGTGTTGCATAAGCCTATTAGGTAACAAAATGATTTGTTTGTTTCACATCTGATTCTTTAAATTTTCACTTAAACCAAGGCTTTAAACTTTGGAGTGTCTGAATTTTATTTGCTCACAATAGATCTGCAGTCTTAACTTCTTTATTTAAATGCATGTTGTTTCCTTTTTTTTGTATTTGGAACCTCCATAAATACATACCACTGTCTGGGTAAAAACTGAATACATAAAAGGGGAAGAGAAAATGCAAATAGTCTGGGTGTTAAACAGTACCGAGCAAATCCATCCTGCAGACTCTGCTTCAGGGTGGGTTTGCAACACAGAAACTGATAAATTTGTGACTGTGTAGGTTTTATGAGAATGTGAATGCTTACGAGGGAAAAAAAGAAACCCCTTCTTTTTTTTTTTTATTGCATGTGCATGTGTGGGTGTGTTTGGGTGGATGCATGACAGCAGAGATGTGTGTAAGCATGTCTGTCCCTGAACATGACAGGCATATGCAAGGGTAAACATTTGGGCGCTTGCAGCTGGAGAAGAATGCATGTTGACGTTTATGAAAACCTTTCGGGTATCCGGGTTATTTATTCCCCTTCCACACTCAAGAGAACTTGAGCGGTTTCGCTGCAGTAATGCATTTCCGAGAGCGTTATATCTCACTGCAACTGCGGTCCATTGAGCAACATCTCTGCACCACAGCTTGATCCATGGTCGGGGGGGGGGGGGGGGGGGGGGGGGGGGGGGGGGGGGGGGGGGGGGGGGGGGGGGGGGGGGGGGGGGGGGGG
>JAQMCX010000027.1:6526977-6548572 GCA_029814765.1 Acanthurus leucopareius
GGGGCAATTGCCCCACATCTCTGCCCCCCCCCTTTTACCATGGTCCCCCCCCCCCCCCCCCCCCCCCACCTCCCTCCTCCTTTCTGCACACCTGCCTCTCCAATCATGGATGATCCTGGTTGATGGCGACTTCACCAAGGCCAGTATTGAATGCATTACTCATGCGGTCAGATATCGGCTTCAAGCGCAGTAATATAGTGCATCTTGCAGCTCAATGGCTTCTTAGAAAATAGAAGGCTGAGCAGCTGTTAACGGTGGATTGTAGATTTTTATAAGTTCATGTAAATCACGGCTCCGCTGTGAGGTTTCATCAATGAAAAAACAATGATAAAATACGGTTGGTTGGTGTGTATTTATACAGAGTTTCACATGTACACACACCTCATGCTTGGATTGAGGACATCATTCCTTTCGCTGCATAACTGTCAGGTGTAACCTTTAGATAATGCTGAATGACCTGCTGGAGCATACTGGCAAACGTTACTCTCCGGGTAATCTAACCCATCAACATTAAAATCATTTACCAGGTGGGGGGCTGATAAAGCTTACCTTGCTTTGATGATACCACAAGGGCAGCAGCAATTTGCAGATACAAATCAGAAAATGATTTTGCATTAGCAATCATCCCTGAGTATTTGCAATTGCCCCGGGGGACACAGAGGAAAAATATGATTATGTGCCATATACTGCACTTCAGTCAGTTTTTAATTGAGGGAAAACTGGCATTTAATTAACAATTGACCAAAAGGAAATGAGTTTTATTGATTTGTTTGCTAAGGGACAACACTCATCTATGCATGTGCAGCTCACTGGTTCAGTCCTTGGAGGGAACAGACAGAGACAGAGTAGTTTATCAGCAAATATTGTAGCCAGTGCTTTGAATTCTGTGGAGAACATTCAATATGTAGACAAGTGCCTTCGGGGGTGGAGGAACAAGTGGCTTGTAAAATGGTTGATTTCACAAAAAAATGTACACAGGAAACACTACGACAGCTACCAGCACAGCAACGTCATAAGGTGACTTCGTGTCCTGTGATGACTGTGCAATTTCAAATGATCTAAAACAATTGATTTGAATTTGATGCGTGTAAATGCTTCATAATCTTAAAGCCACATTCAGTATTGTGTCACTGAGTTTGTTGTCTTGCCTTTCATCAGCGCTGGCAGATACAGAAACCACATGGTCAGCAACAGCTGCAGGGACTCAAGGTCACACAGGTCCCCAGGTAAGCTCGCTATATTTTGACAATTTAACCTGACCCTGTGCAACTGTGGCTATGATTTGTTAATGTGTTATGATCAGATCTCTCTCTCTCTTTTTTTTTTATCTTTCAACCTGGAACTAAATTTATGCGTTTTGAGTATGACTGAGAGGCAACCTAGCAACAGTGAAAGAGAGGAATAGAATTTGTTTGAGTGAATAAAACAATCAAATTCCTTTAGTATTCAGCCTCTGTTTCCTCCATCTGCACCATCAGTGCTTATTTTAAAAACCTAGTTTCATTAATATTTGTCATTAATGTAATTGCATTTCATTAATGCCATTAAAATAAATGTCATTTCATTGTGTATATTACACTGGATGTAGTTTTACATATGAAATGCAAAGGGTTTATAAATTCTGGCAAATTACAGAAATTATAATAGTTTGACGCCTGCGGGCGAAGTTGAGGCTCATAAACAGCTACAATTCCAACTAATTCCAATTGTGCTTTAACTTCTAGGACCAAAAAGGGTGCAGCACTGGAAAAAAAAAACCACCTCATGTCTTCATGACTTGGGTGGATGTTTTGGTCAGATCGACAAATAGATTTTTGATTGCTGAATTTCAGCAAACACACACACACACACGCGCGCGCGCTCACACATGGAGGGAAAAGTCAGAACTACTTGTTAGAAGGCTGCTGGGTGGGTGGCAGGGATGGTTCATTCCAGATCTCCTCACCAGCAGAACTGTGTGGGTGGAGGAGCATGTCTGGAGTATGAAAACAGTGCCAAGGTTGTAGCTCATAACACTGGGTAAACACATGGCAAGGACACGCAAGTGCTTATGCACCTACACATACACACACACACACACACACACACACACACACACACACATGGGGACACAAACTACCCCTCAACAAAAAAAAAACTCACACACACACACACACTTCGCTCGCCCTGCCTCGCTCATATCTGTGCACTGGCAAGATGCCTGCCTTGAGTCAACTGATTAGAGTATTTTCACCACCACCATCCAGCCCCAGGTCTGATCATTAAAGTCAAAATTAACTTACCATCCCATGGCCCCAAACCTCCTGTTTATCCCCCCCCCTTTAATTTCTTTCACCCCCCCACCACCCCCCCACCCGCCCTCCCTATCTTCACTCTGTCTAAAGTGCTTGGAGCTACGCTGAAGAAAAGGTTCATGGACTAGAATAGAGCTGGAGTGATAAACCTCTTAGCGCTCACTCTCATTTTATTACCTTGGCCGCATTTCATGACATTAATATGTTGTTTGTTGTGCAGAATTAACTAAAAACAGCCAAGGGAGAGGGTGAAGGAATACAGCAAATTAAAAGTAAGTAAAAGTGACTGATCTCTCGTCTCTCTCTCTCTCTCTCTCTTGATGGATCTTGAGCTTGTGCTGACTGCTGATTAGACTGACAGAGCCTTTCTGACTCTCGACTCACCAAACTGGTTTCAAAGCAGCCTGTGTGTGCAATTTGTGTGTGTGTATGTGTGTGTGCGCTTGTCTTTTTATGTATGAGTGTGTGTGTGTTTGCATAAATAAGCAGTCCAGTCATTCATCACGGTTTCATTTCTCAGCTTCATGAATAATGTCAGTGTGTATGCATCCATTTGATGTCCCCCCAGTATAGGACTGCAGTGCAGCTCCTGAGATCTCTATTCATTGTAAATCAAAATTAATCAATTAAACTGAATCAATTCGGTGCACAAAGTGCCATGTATATTTTGTTAAGCTGTTCGTCACACAGATATGGAAACAGTCGAGCATGTGTTTGAACACTTATTAATGAAACAGGGTGGCTGTTGCCAAAAAATCTGAATCTTCTTTACTCATACTCATGTAAGCGTAATGGGGCAGTGAAACTACTAAAAATGTGCATTTTGAATTGAATTTTAAGCGAAGAATCTGAGCTGTGACAGCGATAGAAAAACATTTGGGTGTTAACAGGAATTCAACAATAAAACTGGCAGACTTCTCTTTATACCACGGAGTGCAAACAATGCTAATCATAAAAACAAATGACACACAGTGTAACAGAAACATCTCAGAGATCCAGCGCTTGTATTTTGGCCAGGCAATGAAAATGCTAAATAAATAAATAAATGAATGAATAATTAAATTAGGTCCCATGTGGACCGTCGAGACCTAAAGACCTGCCAGGCCAATTAGACAACAAAGCCAATAGCAGGGCTGAAACAATTACTCGATTGGTCCATTGACAGAAAAATTAATTGGCAACTATTTTGACAAACACTTTATCAGTTAAGTCGTCTATTGAGCAAAAAATGCTAATCAGCCTCCAGTTCCAGCTTCTTCAGTGCAGGGATTTGCTGTATTTTTTTTATTTTTTTTTTTTGATCTTGCATGATATTTCGACATAACTTGAGGGGTTTTGCATGTTTGGTTTAACAGAACGAGAAAAATGAATAAGTCAGCTTCAATTTAGGGAAAAAACTTTTCACTCTTTTTAGTCCTCTCCTTTTGCCAGACCAAAGCTGCAGCTAACATCTTCTAATCACTGATGAAGCAGTCTTTTTTTTTTTTTTCATTTGAAAGATTGGATAATTAGTCGACAAAATGCCCAAAAAAAGAATAGCAATCGCTTCTTCAGTCAGCCTTTCTTGTGCTTCAGTTAACTGTTGTCGCCAACAAATAGTTACATAAAAATAACAAAAGTACAAACTCCCTTTTGTTTTTGTTGTGTAACAAACGTTTTCAGTAATAAATCAATAATATTCTTGGTCTCTTTTCTCCTACGACTATTCTATTAATAATTAATATACAGTTCTAATGAAGACAAAATATATACATTTACAGCTTACTTACTTCTCTTGACATGTTATTTTTAAATACCAAACTGTGATTACTTCTCCTCTTTTTTTATTATTACACAAAATGTTAAACCAAAGGCATCTACAGCAACAAAATCAAGGGGAGATAAGTCTAAACATGGCTTCACTTCAGCCACTTAACAAGTCTAAAATAGCTCTGCATTCACTCAAGTCATAGTAGTTCAATGTCAGCACTATTGAAAGGAGAAGTCCCTATTTTTTCCCTCAAACTCTGGTGTCTGCCTCCACTGAGACAGGATTGATGGAGACTGAAAGCATCTGAAAGAGGCAAGGTTTGCATATGTCCTTAGCAGAGAACATCACCTCAACTTTGAAAAACAGCTCTGGCTCAAAGTTAACGTCATTCACTTTTAAAAAAGACTGAAAAACCAGACAACCGATGCTGCTGCAATATCAGGATAAAGGGACGACAGACGGATGACAGCCCTCAGCTGTCTTCAGAAATCCAGCTTTCATACATCCTTGGGTTTGAAAATGAAGAAAAAGGGGACACAAAAGATGGATGGAGTTCAAGGATGTCTGACAGATGGACAGTAGAGATGCAGTGCTAGCCCCTAGCACTCGTAATTAAGTTGCGTAATTGCACAGATAATGAGTCAGTCTGCCTTCAAGTCAAAACACTCCATGACACACAGCACTGAAGACTTTGTCATTTGCCTGCTTTACTGCAAATGTCATTCTGCAAAAAAAAAAAAAAATGTTATATTGGTGTGTGTGCGACCAATGAATCAAGACTTTAGCAAAGTGGTGGCAGGCTTTATTGTTAAGCTGGTGTATGATACAGTTTCCACAGTTACCACTGCGCCCTTTTTTTTTTTTTTTTTACTAGAGAAACTCTTCCACTATGCTCCGTAAGTTTACACTCTGCCTGTGAGTCAGGGTTTGTGTTCGAGCACTTGGGCCATTATAAAAACAGCCTCCTAAAACTTATGGAGAGCATGCAGTCAGGCAGTGGAGAGACTGTTTTATAGACACCTTCCTTACAAGACGACAAAACAGGCACTAAAGCTGAGGCTATTCACCTAAAGGCCAACATCCTGCAACAAAAGGAAGATGGGTTTAACATTTGTGGAGCTGTCAAAGTAAAAAAAAAAAAAAAAACACCAACAAGAAATATGGATTTGTTCTTTGCAGTCGCATTCGTTAACAGTGCATAATACATTGCAATTAACTGAGAAACACTTTGGGTCCTTTCTGATTTCACCGTGGATGTAAAGGCAGGTGCAAGCTGTCAAAGCGTGGGATTCATGCACAGTAAATCACTGGATTTGTACTTTATTAAGCAGACAGAATGGCACGGTTGAAAAAATCTAAAGTCATGAGAATACTCCTGAGTATTATTGATGCCGTGCAGAAGAAGTGTGTATAATAGAGAGTAATGTGGCGAGGTCATTAACGCACTGGCTGCATCAAATCCAGAGGCTGCAGAAAAAAAAGTGTGAATCAATCAAAACCTCTTCTAAAATAACCCGCACCGAAAAAACCCTTTTGAATCTGAATATGATGTTGTTTTTCAGGGCACTGAAAAGGATGATGGAGACAGTGAGCTTCCATAAAGATGGAAAATTGACCGCGGCCGATGTTCTCAGTGTACTCCACTGTGCACTTCAGGCCATACCAACTGCACTCAGAGCTTTCAGCCTCATCTCTGTGATGGAGAAATCCACTGAAACATGCAAGAACTCTTTCACAACTCTTAAAAGCATTTGGCTCCGAGCACCGCATCACATGTTGCTCAGAAAACACAGGGCCCGTCTCATTCAGTCTGCCTTCAAAAAAAAAAAAAAAAAAAAAAAGGGCACTCAAACGCAAGTTAAAAGACGAATGGACATTTTGATGAAGGCTCGACGCCCCAAAAACACAGCCTTCAGCTTTACTGATGCACAAAGTGTGTGTGTGTGTGTATATGTGTGTGTTTGTGATTGATACACTAACATTAATTCATTCTTTAGATGCTCTTTGCCTTTGGCTGTTTGTTGTTAATGGCATTACACTATATCTCATTTGCAAGTGCACCTGTCGTGGAGCCAAACTTTTGTCATCGTAGCCGTAAATCTTTTGTTTTTTAAAGCCCATCAGTCATCAAACAAAGAGTTTCTTATTGCCATTTCTGCCCTGATGTTTTTTAGTCGTGATTCATGTTATACATTTTTATTTCTCCTGAACTAAACCTAAGTTTAACCTCGCTGGTCTTATTGCCATAATGTTGTCCGCTGTAACCATAAGTTTTCACTTGACTATGTAACAGTCGAGTGATCATTTTATTGGATGAACAAGTGAAATAATATGAAACACTTCTTTGAACCTAACACCTAGGGAAAACAGACCACACTCTTCAATCCAGAATTTCTTAGCACCTTGTAAATTGTGCAGCGTTTGATGCAAAATGCATGCAGTAAGCTCCTGGTACTTCTCACAAATGTGCTCTAACAAGCATTGAATCTGACATCGGTGACAACGGCCATACATCCTCTCTCTGTAAAGACAAGTAAGAGACTCTCCAGAGGGCACATTTGTTGCCTATAGGCTTCAGAACGAGCACATATCAGGATAAAAAATGGAATGGAATTCTTCAGTCTTTCATCCTGACGCTCATGCAAGACATTCTGTATGTTTAATATGTGCTTGAGGTGGATGGAGAGACACGGAGCACCGAGCTTTCAGCAGGTCTGTAACTTTATCGGCGCTCGTCTTTGCTTCTCAGCCTGCACCTATCTCATTTGAGATCTTGATTTTTGTTTTCATTTAATTAACTTCGGCGCCTCAGCGTCAACAGTCTCAATGCAGCTAAGACAAAGACTGACTAATCAGTGTCCTCATTTAAAGTGATCCGGCCCCTGAGGATTTCATTGGATATGTTCAAGATGAGTCATAAAGTAAAACCAAGACATCCGTGTAATTATAGTCGACTGCAGTTTGTCTCATTCTCAATGTCAAAGACTCATTTTAAAGAAAATAATTGATAGTGCAGCTGAGTAAATTACATATGAACTGTTATTTATTATAGCATTAAGACCAGATGTAGCATTTGCAGTTTTTCTTCATTTGTCATTGATGATGGTAGCAGAATTTAAATGTTTAATTTGCACATTTGTTTCATGAGATATTTAGCTCTGGGCTGAAATTCCTTTCAGTTTTATTTGTATATTTGTAAGCTGTAAGAATGAAAATGTCAAACATAAATGTTGTCATTTGAAATTTTGGATTTTATCCTGAGTGAGCTCAGAGTTTATTTAACTGTGAAAGAAAGCAAAACTACCAACCTCTTTTTATTGATTTACATTATTTCTTAATTAAAACCTGATTATAATCCTTATTTTTGGTAGAAGATACATACACTTTAGTGTTAGGGAACAAAGATTATGCAGAACTTTGCCAAGATCAGTATTACAAAATCACTGTCTGTATGTATTTACAAAACTATTAGAACTTTGTTAAGATGCCAGAATGAAGCCTCATCATCTTTGCTACATTTGAGCCTTTTCCCTGTATGTCTCTGGTGGAGTTTAATGCAGATAACTCACATTTAAAAGTGAGTATGAATGTAATTAGTTGTGTGATATTTTTGTATGAAAGTTTCTTTAGCTTAAGAAAAATTTGGCAGTTACAATCATTCATGCTCCTTCATTAAACCTCTGTCCCCAATACCTCCATTTAGACATTCGTCATTAATGCCTCCAAGGCCAAATGCCCACATCTTGCAGTGTTAGAGAAAAAGAAAAAGAAGTCATGTAAACACCCCCTGTTCTTAAATTTAATGGCTTCTTTCTTGGCCAATGCAACACTCTTAAAACAAGTTTAATGAAAATCTGGCCTTTAGTTTTTTTTCTTTTTTTTCCTGTAAAGAGACAAACAAACTGAAGCAAAAAAAAAAAACAAAAAACCTCCATGGTGGAGAGAACAGCCGATGCATATTTATTGGTATTTAGACTTTCCACTTTCATGACAAAAAAACACCCATTTCCACCACCGTGGGCATTGCTGCAAAAATGTATAAATAAATAAAGTTCGATGGACCATGAATGCAGCCTATCGGTAAAACATTCGTTCAGAATATCTCAGGACGCTCCAAAAAAAAAAAAAAAAAAAAAATTCAACGTGTCAGCCTCTTTTGCATAATGAGACGGCTTTAAATTCCACCAGCGGGAAGAATATGAACATATGGGGGTTTTGCACACGGACTTTTATATTTCTTTATCAACAAAAAACAGTTGGTATGGAGCTACAACATGAGTGAGAGCTGACATGGGGTTATACTAATGATGCAACGTCTGAGGCGTACTGACAGGTCTGCTGTGGGGGGGCCAGGCCAGAACTCCAGGCTGCTGATGCCGACTGCTGACAGATATTGACTTCTTCTGAAGCAAGGTCTTGTGTGGATGTGTTGGTGATTACCATGTAGTGCTTGCTGACATGGGGAGTGTGACAGGCATATTCAGTGGTCTGAGGACCCACACCTGACTCTGTGGATTGGTCCTGCAGACTGAATATGTCTTTGTTAGATGTGAGTTCTTTTTCATGACTATCTATGTGCTGCGGCTGGATTATTTCCTCTCAATTACATGAAAGCTAAGGCTCTCTCATGTATCCGGTTCTCTTTTTTGCTTGAACTCCTTCACCTCCATGACTATCAAATTAGTGAAAATCCTCCAATTTCATCATTTAGTCGTTTTTTTTACTGCCTTTCTGTCTCAGGTATAAGAGATACAATATGCTGCCACTCGCTTTTAATACACTCATCTGCCCAACTCTCCTGCACCACCTTTGTTAAGACATTAGGAGACCAGACACTGAAATGAGGATAAATTGATGTCCAATAACTGGCTTCTCTTGCATAATTAGCCATTATCCTGCAAAGGAGCCAAACCTGTCTTTTGAAACCATTTAAAGCTGAGATTTGATGTAAATAAAACACAGTATTTTAAAAAGATTCACACATTTTGTGCCAGACAAAGAAATGTAAAGCTTCCTGTATCATTAAATAAAATTCAGTCTGTGAAGGAAACTTATTCAGGCCAAGAACTAAGTGTTTGACAGCTAAAGGCCAGATCCAAAACATATCTGACAAATAAGTGAAGTTAAAAGAGGAAAATAGAACAGCCAGTCAGTTCTTCATTCAACCAACAGAGCTACTTTCAGACATTAAATATACTGTGTTCCCTGCATTGCAAAAAAAAAAAATACCCCATAAATAACATTTTGACAGAAACACAACTCAGCAACTGAGTCAAATTTGAATGTACAAACACAGTACAAATAGTGCTGGAATCTGCACAGCTGACTCCAGGTATTTGTGCTTCTGATGTCCATGGAAGAAAAATATGAATCAATCCACCGGGAAATAAACATGAACTCAACTCAATATCTTCACACCAATATTTTTCATTAAAAAAAAATTAGCTGGTACTTGTTTTTGGTATAAAGTGCCAACAGAAATTGCAAATTCAACATGACCAAAATGTAAGTGAATATGGGTTCATTAGCATGATGTGGTTTAGGTGTAAACACAACTAACTGCCTAATTGCATCATGATGGGAAAAGGACTACTTAAATTAAAAATTTATCCTAAATGGAAAAAAAAGAAAAACACATTTCCAAATCAGTTTTTTAAGTCCCTATTCCAACAGGCCTAACAGGTAGACCGCACTTATGAAAACATAATTATACTTTCTAATTTCTGCCTATAAGTTCTCCTAAATCCTACACACTTGTCCTTTAAAGCCAGCAGGCCCTTATACACAACTTGCTCTTTATTAAATTCCAAAGGTGAAGTGAGAACTTGTGATAATGACTCCTTCCTGATATAGAGTAGCCTTGGGGCTCCTCAGCATTGATGCTTCCCTGATGCTTCCTTGACACTGACACCTTTGGAAAATGAATGCCTCGCAGTGCCTCCGAAGTGACTGCTTTAATGTCAGCAAATGTAGCCTTTATCTCTCAGTTTAGTCCAGAGAAGCTGTCATTCTATATTTAAAGCCTCAAGGCTGATTTTCACTATTAATTAACGTCTTGTTTCATATCGATACGTTGAGGATTTTATGATCTTTGAACATGTAACTTCACTGTGGTGCAGTTGCACTTCCAGACATGCATACTCAGTGCGGTTTGTTATTAACTCTTAGTAATACTAAGGCTCCTTTAAGCTGAACTCATCGTTTTTACATTTTTTGTAAAGAGCATACAATAATTCATCAATTATCAATATTTTAAAGATCCCTCTTATTACTAATATTGCTTAAATTTACAGCTCATTTTCATTTTTTGTCACTAATCGTAAAATATTACAAACACCTTTCAACATGATGCATCACAGTTCACAGTATGACACATTACAGCTTCTGCAATGACCATATTGAACCGTGACACATTTTTAACAAAAACACTTAAACACATGATAACAGGCCTCATGAATTGACTGCAGGTTTAATGATTTTTATATTTTTCAGGTCACAATTTTTGGTCACTCTCCAACCTAATTTGACCTGCACGCCAACAAATATACTTAAAATGAGACAAAATGGCCTTAAATCTCAAGCCTCAAAAACTTACCCAGCGATAACAGGCTGGAGAAATTGATGGGATTTTTATGCAAAAGAGGGATGAAAGATATCGTTTTTCAGAGACGTACACAAAGACTATAAAAGAGGTTAAGATAAGAGGTCAGATAGTGGAGCCAATATCACATCCAGCAAAGCTCTCAGAAGAATCAGTCTGTGATCTGAGCTCCATTTTTCCCAGATGCAGCTAAATGACACTTGAAGACCAAAACTGGGGTGGTGAACCATGAACGAAAGGTAGCCTCTGTAACCGCCGTTATTAAAACGTCTGGCTTTGTCACATGGGAAACTTGATATTGATAACATAGGGAGCCTTGCAACATAAAATATACTTTTCAGCCTTTTTTTTTTTGATTTAGCAATAGCGTACAGTGGTAATATAACTGAGAGAATGTCATTGAGAGTTCAGCTACAAAAAAATAATTAAAAATTTAAACAGTGAAGGGCTCGATTCAGTCTAAAGAGAACATATAGTCAGTATTGATGCTAAAGGTCGGCTGGGCCAGAAATTCAATTACCCTGCTGGAAAACTTCTAAAGTGGGACCAATGTACAGCGCGGTATGTGACTGCGCTGCTCACTGTAGAGCGGCATGATCTGACTCCAAATATACACGAAAAACACTCAAAACACACAAACTGGAGAGTTTTCATTTCTAGTTCTCACTTCACAGAGAATTTTGGTCTGTAGCGTCTCAGCTCACCTCAGGGATTACAATGGTGTGCAGCAGTCAAAGTAAACAAGTTCACTGTGGCATGTTAGAACCCAGTCAGACAGAGAGACAGGCAGACAGACAGACAGAAATACAGGCAGACAGATGGATAGATAGATGGATGGATCATAGTTATATTTAAGAACATAGTCTTTTTTTCCTGTAGCCAGTCACTGAAATAACACTGATTAATGCTGGACTTTGTATTTGACAAAGTGAGCTACTGAAACAAATGATAAAAGTCCTCCATAAATCCATGTGAAGAAAGCTGTCTGAGACTGCCATGCTCACAATTTCATATCTGAAACTCAACAGAAAATAAAGAAATTTTGAAGGGTAAATACAGAACCGAATGTAGGACACAGGCGGCAGATAAGGCGGAAATGACAGATAATCGCCTTGCAAAAAGGAACTGAGTTGACACATTTATCTTGAATTCATAAATAAATAAAAGTAGTGGCTGAAATGAAATAAGCAGCAACAAGGGTCTGAAACTTTGTGCGCAGCAGTGGCAGAAATTGCATTTTTTTTTTTTCGGTTTTTCTGATTAGTATTGTGAGAAATGAAGAGGACGGGGGGAAAAAAAACCTCATCAGCGGGAGCAGCTGCTTGAGAAACAGATCTCAAGCCTTTGTCACCATATCATTTCTCTGTCTAGAAGGCCTGATCTGGAGCATTGTCACGTCTCATCAGTACGGCCTGATGTTATCACTTGGGGACTGCTTGAGGACAATACACACACCAGTGCAGATTAGCAAAGTTAAAAAAAAAAAAAAATTCCAATTAATCAGGAGTTCAGTGGGGAAAGAGTTTCAATTTAATCTCCCAAAGGAGGAGGCTTCATGTACCTCATTGAAGCATGTCAGAGTTCAGGGGTTTAAGGGATTGTGGCACAGGCTTACCGCGTCTGGACAGGGACAGTTATTGAGTGCACTTGTCCTTGGGGTCGGACAAGGGCTTACGTGCAAGTGATGAGAGTGACAATGGCAGTTGTCCCTGATTGTATCCCATAGTGTTTGCTTTTACAAAGGAAATGAAAAAGAACTGAGAAGAAGGGAAGGAAAAGTTTTTTGGGAAGAATGCATTCAATTCTTGCACAATTAGCCTTCAATGAGTTTAGCGAGCGCTTTGAAGTCCAGCTGATGACTCGCACAGTTGTTGAAAGAAACTGAATGGACAACAGTTTTGATTAATTATTGGACCATTGAAGGTGTTTTTTTTTCCAAGCAAAGATGCCACAAACACTCAGGTTGCAGTTGATGACTTGTGAGAATTTGCTACTTTTCTTTGCTTCACCTTGTTACTCATCTTATATCTGTAGGTTTTAATCAGTTAAAGAGATGAAAGAAGCAATTTGAAGAAGTCACGGTGGCTTATGGAAACTGAAAGAAATTTATCCTCATGTTTAAAATGATTTAGAAACTTAAGCTACAATTTCTGCTCAAACTCACGAACTCTTTTTATCCTTGTTTAACAGATTTTAAGGGTCATGTTTTGGTCGTCCAGGTCATGACTTTCTGAGGAGGGTTCGATCTAAGGCAAACATTTCACTCCTTCACCCAAAAGGGCATGTTCGGATGTAGCTGACTGTCCAAGAGTCCCTGGTTTTTAATGTCTGTGGAATCGTTAGAGGTCATGGATGCTCCTGGTTCTCTGACCCGAACAACCATCTTTGGGTCATTTTAGACTAAATCAGGGGTCAGTTCATTTACTAATGCAAATTAAGTGCTGGTACTCTCTTGTGAAAGGGTCATTCAGTTCCTGTTACTATGATTGGCTGATTACCACATGTTGGGTTACCTTCCTTTCAGAAGTTGACTCTGCTTCAACTTTTCCAACACAAGTTCACTTTGTTTTTGTCATTTTCTTTGCGACTCCCTGCAGTCAGCACCTGCAGCCTAATCAGGCTTTCCATATTAAAATGAATGAGAGAACTTTCCTTTTTTTTTTTTGCTGCAATTACTAATTTGGTCTGAATGGGCTTACAGAGTCACCGGAGTCATCCGAGGCCAAGTGTAAAAAAAAAAAAAACATTGTTGAAATTATAATACGAGGCCAAGTGTGAATTGTTTTTAAATCTCCTGAGAAGGAATGAAAGGATGACATTGTAGGTGGGTGACATGGAGTGTCCTAGACCTCCTCTCCTCAGGGATGGCTTCTCTACTTTGACGTAAATCGCCTCCTCGACTCCTCTTTCAAATCATCCGTCCTTTTATTCAAAATAGGTAGGTTGTTGTCCTCGAAAGAGTGTCCCTTCTCTTTCAGGTGTGGGTGGGAGTCATCTTCACATTCCTGGCACTAAGTCAGAACTATTCTGAGTCCCTTCTTCGGGTGGTTTGTCGTCAACTGTGTCAAATCTGAGGCCACAGTGCTCTGCCAGAAAAAAGGTGGCTTTTTCCCCAGCTGGGAATGAGTTGTTGCCCCATATGAGGGATGTAAGTATCTCAGGGTCTTGCTCACAAGTAGAATAGATGGATTGCAGAACTTTTTTTTTTTTTTTGCTTTTGCTCTGCACATAACAGTCTGGCTCTCAGCTCCTGGTTGGGGCTTAACATTCATGCATGTTTTTTTTATCATCATGCTATTTTACATTTTTTTGCTGCATTATTTACCTTTTTGCTCTCTGGCTGTGAAGGCCACAGCTGCAAGTAATTTTTATTCCTGCTATCAAAATTCAGGAGGTGTCACACCATCAGGTCAGTTAAATCAAGGCGCTCTCTCCAGATGTTAACCTATAGAAACAAATGTTACTACATACAGTTCAGATTGCACTGCATAGACTCATTACTGTTTAACAAAGTGAATCAAAATGTGACACCGAACACAACAGACATTTACATTTGTGTTTACATTGTATGACATTTACTGTTGATTGTTCATACTCTGGTAAGTTTCGTAACATGCTCTTTTAGTCAAACTCTCCCCTTTTTTTCTGGCAAACAATTTAAAATGAAAAACAATGTAGAGACCCTGTTTTGTTTTGTCCTGAAGAGAAAAAATCACCGCGCTAAAGTTAATTCATCGTGCCGGATCGGACAAATGGCGTACGAGCCTGTCCTTGCCGATATCATCCGTCAACCCCAGCAGGTCAGGCCCTTTTCTCCTCTCCCTTGCTTCTCATCTCACCTACACTTCATTAGATGCTGCAGAAGGTTCTGTTGCTAAATCGTTCATATCCACGCTCCCCCACACAACAACTCCAGCTCGCCGTTGATTATTCAAGTTCTGCGGATCAGGATCCGTCTTTGTACTTTTGTGCTATTCAATATTTCACTCCAGTGCTTTTTCTCCTCTCACTATTGTCCTTTTTACTTTGCTCTCTCTTCTCTTTTACACTTAAGACTTAGAACTTTGACTCAGACATTTTTAACTTGGTTGCACACGCACAATTACCCATCAGTAAAAGTAATTGTATCAGACAAAAGCATTCCCGTCTTCGAGATTGCAAGTCAGGTTGAAAATGTTCTTTCTACCATCAGTTTGGTAGTGAATCACACTGGTTCTTAAGTATGAAGCTGTTACCTGTACATTTTTTCTCCTGTGGATGTTCAGTGTTGAGAGGGACTGAGCCTAGAAACCTATCCCATGATGCATTGGGAAAGCCTGGACAAGCTGCCAGTTGATTAAAACACCAAACACCATACACCATAGACTGAGGAGATTCATCCACAGTAAAGCTCATCCATACATCACTTGGGTTAAAAATATTTTAAATTATTAGCAAGAATAAATTATGAATTAATGATTTTCTTCTGCTTTGTTTCCCTTTTTTACAACCTGTTTTCTTTATTCCACACAAACAGAATGCTCCTATTTGTACTGTCTTATTTTCAACTAACTGAGATTAAATGAAAACAGCATCAGAGTGCGAGTGCAACGCATACAGAGACACTTGGTATGTAATTTCTGTGTCTGTTGATGTCTGAAAATCTGGAGGGGGGGCTGCTCCTTGGGACTCAATTTCAGGCGAGGGATTTTTTTTTGCTGGCTCCACAGAAGGCACACAGTCATGATTGAGTGCTTTTCCTTGGATCAATAATCCTGGACTATGCAGTATCAAGGACAACAACAGATTCCCAGATCTCCGCCATCCCTCTCCGACACCTGCATCAAGCCCTTCATTGTGAGGACGGGGTCCCGTGGTTAAACGACGGACACGATGCTCAGTCACGATTAAGCGTTACACCCAGAGAGTCGAGGCAACGGCGGTAAAACAAGTCCTCATTAGTCACCCAGTCCCTATTCTGCTATCTTGCCTGGAGCTAGCGAACATGCTTTGAATATCTTCCCACCACACATACACACACACACACACGCATGCAAATGTTCAAACATGTTGAAATTCTAATACAAAGACACATTTGAAATTGAATTTGATTTAATTGTAATGTCATGTTTTATGAGACCGCTGCACATCTCCCGAAGAATTACAAAGAGCTCCATCACATTACGCCCGGGAGTAACCTGCTATGAGGCAGCCTTTGGTTGGTTGGTCTTTCTGTCCAGCTAACTGGCTGGTCGGGATTGATTTTATGCAAGCAGCATCGGAAGTTTACATATTATCAAACTGCCGTCACGGCCTCCAGTTCATCTGCTTGCTTGTTTATCTGTTTATCTGTTTATCCCTTGCTATTACTGTAATTAGGTCTTTGTACTGAAAGCCACAGCAGTCGTAACAAGAGCTCAGAACAGCATGTGAAGACAGAATGATGGTAAATTGGGCAAAAGCAAAATGGACTATGTGTACGGCAAACTCTCTGAAGAGATATAAGTCAGGGCCCTGGCAGCAGTGAATGCTGTAATTGCTCCCTTCAAAGAGCCCCTGCCTTGCCAGGACACAATGGAATGACCTTTTTGTGATTGCAAACCTCTATTAATGGTCGACCACGGTGGTCAAAGCCACGGTCTTCTCTTTTATATTGTTCCACGCTGCTGTCATTCTAATTACGCAATTCAAGTGTTTTTACAGCGTTCTTATTTATTTTAACTTGGAGCAATCTATGTTATTTCAAAAGAAACACGAATCAGTTTTGTTTTGTGTCTCGCTGTTTATTCTGTGTCCTTGTTTGAGTCATTACTGGTGAAGAGGAACACACTCCCCGGCCGTCAGCTCATATATTCACCATCTGGCTATTCTTTGAGAGACTGACAGTTTTCGACACGGTTGCTTGAATTACTAATTTGCTGTGGAAGTCCTTTTGTGACGTCAGCATCCACAGGAAATGCATTTTGAATGCTAACTGCAGAACTTACCGGGTGCATGTTTGCTGCTGTGAATTTGAAAGCAAACACGTGGGTCATAATTGAACTCTAATTACAACTTGATCATTAATTAACCATTACACAAACTTCCTTTGCTGGCAGGTAATGATACTTAATGACGCCAAAAAAAAAAAAACATTTTCCACTGAAATGTTTTCTTTTTTTTAACTCCAAAAGCAAAATGGGGGAAAAAATCAGCAATTTCCTTACAAAATAAGACTCAGATACTTACTAGTTTTATTTTAAGCAACACAATTATTTTTTAAAAAGTGTAATCAATAATCATAATTCAGTGGAAATTCATTATAATGATCACAGATGGAGTAATGAGCCACTCGGATGGATCATATAATTATTTTATTACATGAATATAAAACAAACCAATGTCAGTTCAATTCTCTTATGCATGAGAAATAAAGAAAAAAAAAACATGTAATAATCATCTGCTTTTATTGACCAGTTTGACCCAGAGAGACGTGATCGCTGCAGGCAGTTTCTGCTTTAGAACAAAAGTAGACTTGTATGTTATTATCAGAATTATAAAGGGTAGAGCAGACGAAAGACAGCGCTTCAGCAAGGTTCAGACAGTGCTACTCGTTCATTTTCAACACCCATTTTTCCAGCCAGTGAAAGCATTCAGGAGCCAATATGCTAAGAATGTTGAGCTATTAAGTTTGCCAACATGCCTTGGACTACACTGAACACCAGATGCCACCTAGAGAAACTGCTAAATCAATGACATGGCGTGATAAGCTGAGGTAAAGTGGAGAAAAGAGAAAAGTACGTGCATTTGCTCAAAGATAACTTAACAGGACATGCCAAGCAATTTTTTTTTCACAAGTAGAGCTTATTTTGTGTCTTAATTTGGGAAATGCATAACTCAAGGTTTCAAGACTGAGTCATAATGAGGCAACAAGGCTCCTTCATATGTGGTTGAGAAAAACCCGACTGTCACAAGTAGTGCTTCAGTCTTAGGTTTTGATATTCCAGTGTACTTTCTTACCTAAACAGACGTCTCATTTTAGCTTTTTTACACACCGGAGACATGAGCAAATAGAGAGCGAAACTAATCCGGATTGTAGGAGAGAGCTTCCCAAACTTTGTGTGCGATATCATTAATTCAAATCCGTCAAACTCAAATGCGGATAAATGGATGGATGGATGAATGACTGGATAGCAACTAATAATGATACAAAGTATGTCTTATAAATTCTTAAAGCTCCCCCACTAAAATGTTTTAATGTTCGTAAAAAATACCTCACTGTAATCAATAATACAAGGTTTTCCCTTTTCCCCAAGATAAGGGGGGGCATGTAGTTGCTATGTTGACAGTGGTGATGACATCATCACTGCACTACAGCTGCTGGAGTAATCGAGTAGATTGTAGAAGGGAACTATGTTGAAAAATAGACTCCTTCTACCTTAGGTCATGAACTTTTCAGTCAGCCCTCATACTGTGTGTCAGAGCTGCATAAATTGACAGGCACTAATAATAATCCAATTACACGACTTAAGTACCTATTTTAGTTATGCAGAGAGAATTGTTGAAAGTCGAGTTGGTGCACACTGACATTAAGCAACATGCTATAAAAAGAGCCACATAGATCCTGTGAGGACGAATCTCTCGAATGTGATGGATCTAATTATAAATGTGTGTAAGCTTTTCGCGTCAAAGGATTAAAATAACTCCACAACCTCTTTTGCCTGCAGAATGTGGTCTTTTCTACACATCTAACATCGTAACATCTGATGTTTTGTAGACATGTGAAAATATTGATGCACTGTACATATGACCGTTGAACCAACAGTAAGAATCATACTGTACCTGCCTGCCAATCACACACCCCATCAAACTGTCAGTCAGTCAATCAGTCAACCCCCATCCAGGACGAGCCCAGCTGGTGCTTCAGCATGAGCCAGGAAAACCCTGGTACACATACGCAATACATAAACTCAGGATTCAAGGCCAAATGTTTCATAAAAGCTCCTCAAGGTTGTCCAGTTTCAAAGCTCCTGCTAATGCAAATGAGGGACAGGGACCTGGAATAAAGACTAGAATGGATTTATTTCCCCTTTGCAGGCGATCAGTGATAAACCTGAACCAGAGCAGCAGACATACACCCTGATATATGATCCTGGTTGTTAAATCTGGACATTTTTTTTTGGCATTTTTCTTGTTGCTGAAGAAAAAAATTATACATAAATTTGTTTGGGATCCTTTTTTTTTTACAAGGATACAACATGTTATTAGGACACTGAAAACTCAGAAAACATGACAGATGGGGTAAAGTACTCGTAATGGTACGAACCCGAACAATGCCAGTAAGTTAGTTCTTCCATGTGGCGAAAAATTATGGAATCATCTGGGGTGGGCAAGGATGACGGCCTCCTCTTCCTCAGCAGTGGAAGCAAATATAAAATTCCTGCAGTTTTGTTAACAAAAATAAGCATTAGACACATTGCTGGTTTTCAAGTGAAAGACTCATAATATAACACAAGGTTTGAATCATATAAAACTACCAATATAGAATATATAACAAGGAAAATACACTTAACTCTTTCTGAGAACCTGTGAATTATACCTTATGTGTCTGTCCTTTTACTTCTTGTTAAAGTAATTTTAAATACTCATGAGCTTTCCGTTTATAGCCATGAGTCTGCCACCTTTATCGAACCTGATTTACAAGTTGTTGCCAAGTGACACACTGAAACATCCTTATACACACTGGACAGCAAAGTGATAATCTTAAGGCCAGAGGAAGCTGCTAGTCTGCTGGGAAAAGTGTTACAACAGCATGTAAATCCTGGGTTTGACTAACCATCTGATAGAAGATGTAGCAAGTTGGACTGAAAAGTCTCCCTGACATTTGGTAACAAGGCAGTATGTACTTTAAACTCATTGGATTCGAAAAAATGTGCAGCTAATTAGCATGCTCTAAGTGTAAATTGTGCAGATCAGTTGATTTCTTCTTTGGGAGATGGGAGTTTCTCAGCAGGGGTCCAACACGCCTTTTTAAACCCAATCAGTCCAGATCACATCAACTCACTTCAATTTACACTATTTTTAATGGCTAACGGTACTCCAAGAGGCCATGCGTCCCGATACTGAGTGCTCTACTTTTTGTGCTTGAAAGGCTGTTTACCTCTCGAGGCCTTTAACACTTTTTCACTTCCATCTTCCAAACATCATCATCATCTCTTCCTTAGCTTCTCCTACCAACACTGTTGTATCTCCAAGCATCTGCAAATCCAGGAAACATAATGTCAGATAAATTTGAAAAAGGTTGAATATTACAAATAATGATCCAAAATCAACCATGAACCACTTTCAGAAATGAGAGATTAAGGCCTTGACATTCACAGTCCCCAGTCTTGAATATTACTGAATATCTGTTATTATATCTCAAAGGCACAGTGCATAAAAAATGATCTATGAATATATCTGAACTTGAAACGTTCTGCAGGGAAAATGTGGAGGAAAAAAAAAAAACTTTGATGCATAAAGGGGGAAGTCGCCGACAAAAAACCTACAAGGCTGCGGTTTGTATGACGCATTCAAAAGTCCCCCTGCAGAGGCTCGATTCACTTCTTTTCACTTAAAAAAAAATCTACAAAATCAACAATTGTTGAAAGGAAACCAAACTACTTTCTGAGCCGCTGTGTACCTGCATTCATATAATGTCAGCTTTCACTGTATGCCTTCCTTTCTGTCGCTGCTGCTTATGTGCACTCAGTGCATTGTACATCAGTGAATTTACTCCAAATAGCACGCCCCCCCACCTCCACCACCAGTCAACCCCCCTCCCTCTATTTTCTGCATGTTACGTGAGTAGCATTGATGAAGCATCCCCAGACACTGGCCTGGGTTTCTTATTCAGGAGGTATAGGGCCTCTAAGTAGCCATCTATCAGAAAATCAGTGCCCCAAAACCAGTTCTAATTGTGCTCAGACTCCCTGGTGGCCACTGCCAATGCTGCATCAGATCAAGAGTGTATGACCAACCCATTAATTTCCAATCCATTGTTTCGTGAGTGCTGTAGCCCCCGTGAACGTGAGCGTTGTTTGTTTCCAACCCTTCAACCCCTACTTTGTTTCTCTCTCTCCTTTTGCTTTCTCCTGAACTTTGTTAGTCTCTCTGCAACTCCAACTTTTTCTCCATCCCTTTTTTTTTTTTTGCCTTGGCTTTGAGCTTGAAGACATGAAAGCAGGGAAGCAAGCCAGTTGCAGCCACGCTGTAGGACATGCCTGTTTGTCATGGATGCCTCTCAATGGGCAAAGAGAACAACAGCAGACAGTGTTGCTCTGGGCAACACGGCCCTCCTCAGGGTATGCTGACTTGAGTCACCGGGTACATCTGTCTTTATGTCCATCCACAAGTGCTTTCAAGTGCCATTAAACATGTCCATTGCTACACTGGCATTAATCAGATTTACCTCTTAAAATGCTCTCAATTCATTCAAATGCAGGATGAGTAGCTAATAACTGTTTAGAGCAACATATCTCAACTCTAAGTCTCCGTTT
This sequence comes from Acanthurus leucopareius, assembly GCA_029814765.1. Taxonomy (NCBI): domain Eukaryota; kingdom Metazoa; phylum Chordata; class Actinopteri; order Acanthuriformes; family Acanthuridae; genus Acanthurus; species Acanthurus leucopareius. The sequence goes on from JAQMCX010000027.1 coordinate 6,548,119, forward strand.
AGGTCATTATGTTTTAAATGTCACCAGGTTCAGGCAGAATTTAAAAGGATGTGTATGAAATTAGAACATTTTTAATTTAATATAATGGAATAGTCCAATTACAGCATCTCGGTTTGACTATTAAAGCCATTATTTTTATTTTCTAATTCTTGTATTTTATATGTTTGTCTCGTTTCTACAAGTTGGTCCTTGATATATTTTTTTTCCTGCCTCTTGTATTTATATGATTTTATGACCTCTGGAGGAGAGAGACTTCAAAACAATTTCGCAGTAACTTAGCAACAGCATTGTTTAGGCTTTCCAAGGTCATACGTATAGCTCGGGATAACAAACACATTACTCATTCAGCAGATACAGCAACATTGGTAGCCCTTTGTAGTCCGGGGGGGGGGGGGGGGGGGGGGGGGGGGGGGGGGGGGGGGGGGGGGGGGGGGGGGGGGGGGGGGGGGGGGGG
>JAQMCX010000027.1:6548672-6569769 GCA_029814765.1 Acanthurus leucopareius
CCCTCCCTTTCCCGCGGTATAACCACACCCAAACCATTACACCCCCCCCCCCACCCTGGTTCCCCTTTTTCTGTCTTTCCCTCCCCCCCCCCCCCCCCCCTCCCCTTTTCTGGTCAATTTTCCCTCAACCTTTAAACTGTGGTTTGGTCCACCAACCTATGTGAAAAAAAAATCTCTGTGTGTTTTGCTTTCTTTTTCCGCACTGAGCAGGTAACACAGCATGTCTGAGCTTGTATGCTGAAAATTGGTGCCCATATAGAGGGTCGATAAGAGCCGATGGGGAATAACCGTTCGGACAGGACCGGAGAAGCCAGACAATTAGCTACAGGCTGCTATGTGTTGATTCTCTGTAGGCTTGGCAGTCGCCTACAAGCAAAACCCTTTTTCCACATTACACAGACAGTTTAATTACTCAGACATTTATTTAATGTTAATATCGCTTAATGGAACTTTAATCACACCTCTCCTCCATCACTCATTCTTAATGTGTTTAAGGCTGTGTAGCCACCGTCCTCTCCTTCTGTTCCTATAGACCTTGATGTCTTTTTGCCTTAGTCTCTGCCTCCCTACACTCCACTGCAGCCCACCTTCCGCTGCCTCTCTCTCCTGATCCCTCCAGCAATATTCCACATCTTTGTAACTCTCACTTTCCATCTTTTAGCTCTCCCTTTCCCTGAGCTTTGCCATTCCGTCTCTTGCTCTTTGAGGTGTGGCTGTCATGAGATGAAAAGCTACTTTTTTGTGTCTCCTTCTCTCTCTCTCTCTCTCTCTATTCCCTCACTCTGTACATCACCCTGTCTATTTGACTGCCTCTCTCCCTTCTACTTCGCTCTGCCTCCTCTCACTTCCATCCTAAATCAAGCAGAGAAACACAAGCCAGGTACTGTTCAAATAAAATGCTAATGGTCTGCTAATGGAACCCTGCTTTCCATAGCTTTGCCTGATGGCTGGGCAAACTACAGAGCCTGCACACGAGTTTGCACAGTGCAGGCTCTGTGTGCAGATATACACCAATAGCCGCCTTATTAGGTATACCTGCTTTATACAGAGTGAAAAGGTGCTGTTATAAGATTACAAAAGGCATGTGGTCCAAGCATATTTGACTGGTCTGCTTTTCTAGTGGCAAATATGGCAGCTCAAGCACACTAGCTGGGATTTTCTTTAATGCATTTTTCTTTTCACAACTCTTACATTACACAGAGATGCATGACAAATGTGACACAGGTTTGAATATTCTCAAAAACTCTCAAACTCTAAACTCCACGGCACACAGGCCCAAAGTCCCCTCCATCTGTGAAATGGCTGTTTGACACCAGCTTGTGTCTCGAAAAAAATGGCACATTTAGTAGATTTTTAATTCTCACAAGCTTTTTTCCTCTCGCTTACCTCTCAAACTGTAAATGACAAGTTTTTTAGTTGTGAAGGTAAGATAATAAATGAAAAGACAGCAAATTTAAAGAAATTAAAACTTTAATAAATATCGGCTTTAAGTTGTCTTCATAATAACAACATTTCCATGGGTATTTTACTGCCAAAGATGCCAAGGAAAACCATGTCCGGTATGTAACAAATGATGAAACTGTTGGAGCGACATGCATCCAGCGATTCATTTTCTAGCCAGGTAACCAAGAAAGCATTGCATTGCACAGAGCATCCACAGCAACCCTAACATTTTTTTTTCTATGGCTCCTTCTTCCAAGTCTGGCTGTGAGATCTCTAAGTGCTCTTATGTAGTCCTTCCAGCAGGTGCTTTGCCGGGGTGTCCTCTCACTTAATAGTGCCTGAAATTCTTGGAAGAAAAATGAGTCCACATCAGGTGCCCGAACAACCTCTTCTGGCTCTTCTTATTGCGGAGCTGCAAGCGATTGGCTCCGAGGTCCCTCCAGATCACTGGTGCCCTCACCCTGTGTGTTGTTGCAACATGGGTAATTACATTTTCGCACTGATAAATACTGCATAATTACATAAAAAAATGCAAGTATAATCAGAAATGCATAATTAGTTTATAATTAGCTAGTAATATGGAAATTAAGAGCTACCCAGTTATTTGTCAGTATTCAATTGTGAAAAATAAGTTGAAATAAAAAAGGATAAATTCATTTAGTATGCGTGTGCAGTCATGTGTACGCAATGTGGTCTCTATGCCATTTGTAATAATGTGTGTGTGTGTATGTGTGTTTTGGCAAAAAGAAAGTGAGAGAAAACAACTGCTTTAGTGAAGTTTCAGTGCATATGCTCGATGCTGCATAAGGCATCTGTGCGTACAAGTGTACAAACACTGTATGTCGCCCGACAGGCCCGAGAGTAAATACAAACTATACCAATTTGTTTGTTCAGCTATATTCTGTGAATACATTACACAAAGACGAGGATGCAAATCTGCAGTCAATGTAAAACCCATTCAGGCCGACCTATCGCACTTGAGTATGCGAGCAGGCGAGACATTTTCTGAAGTGCTGCGTGGTGAACATCACAAGAAGAGATGTCAGGAGTGAAGCACTCAGTACTGTGATTCTTGATTAACCTGTCGTAAAATACATAAGCAGGCAGGCCCAGGTTGCGCTGTAAACAGAAGACACCTCTTACCCGAGGTGGGCACTCAGTCCTTTGAAAGCCATTTCTCAGCATTATCGATTCATTCCCTGCTCGCTGAGCTGAATTACATTCGATCCAATTTGGTTTCCCACCTTTTCTCCTCTGCAGGACAGGAGACTTATTTGCATGAAGTTGCAATTGCAGTGAAGTGGGCAGAGACAGGAGAGCAAGGGAAACGAGACATATGAGCATTACTGCCAATCTGCATTCTTTTATATAACCTCATCAAATGGAATAAAATAATTGGTGTTTTCAATTTGTACAGTTCTGGCCGACCCTGTTTCTTCAATCTGCCTACAAATGACATGACTTAGACTTTCAAATAGCTTGCAATGCATGTACCAATGTACTTTTTTTGTGTGTGCAAATGATATACTAATCCATTCTTATTAATTCCGTGGAGAGCTGATCCATAAGATCCAATAATGAACTCATTATTTTGACAAAAACATGCATGTTTAACATTGCGAAACAGGCACATTTTTAAGACTACAAAACTACTCGGTTACATTTAGGAAAATATAATGGTTCGGGTTCCTTTTAGAGGCTTGTGCTCTCCAAAGAAAAGTTAATGGGAAGAACTGACCTTTCACCTGCACAGAGAATTGCCTTTGACATACTCACTGCATGCGTTTTGTGTAAAGTTTTGTCATTTAGAATCAGATTGAGGACATGGAGCTGGTTGTTCCTCAGGCTCATACTGTGAGCACATAATGAACTGCAGCACAATAGTTGTTAGTATTTATCCATTGCAGACGACTCTCATGCTGTTTCCAATGTCAACAGTACGTAGTTTCAAACATTAACAGTTGGCCTTGGTAGTCATCCATTGTATGAGAGACGGTTGTCGTGGTAACCTTTAAATTAGAGAAATTCCTGGGTGGAGAGGAAGCTTTGTTTCATCCACTTTCTCGGCCACACAGGTCACACATGCAACTAACGATATGCCAGTTTGTACATTCAGTCTTGTTTCTTGCTTCCTAAATCACATTCCAGCATTTGCTGCATGTCTGCTCAGCAAAGTCCAACGGTATGATAATGATGTGTGGACACCTCTGCCACATTTCCCTGTTTTTTTTTTTTCAGCAGAACACATCTGGTAAAGCCAGGGGCTGCTGACAGGACAGCAGGCTTATTAATGATTACCTTCAGCGGGTGTCCCATCGTAGTGTATCCTCTGACCTTTCCCTCTGAAGAAAACAGTCGATGGACTGCAACAGCGCCTAGTCAGATGCCCTTCCTCCTCCTCCTCCTCCTCCTCCTCCTTATGCTTCATCGAACATGTTAGGAAGCCAAACAGGCTCGAGCGAGGAGGGGAAGAAAATATGCATTACTTTTAAAAAAGTTTTCTTCATTTTGTTATTAGTTTTAAAAGTTGTAGTTTCATTTGAAGTGCATCATTACTTTCCGGAAAAAGCACCTCGTTTGAGGATCTAATTCGGAGTGTGAATTTGTGCCTTTGTTCCCTTCTATTGTTTATCCCCTCTTCCCTTTCGCTACTCCTTCTTCAAAACACTGCGTTTTGTGCATTATGCCATAACAAATGTGGGTCATCATATCCCTGGGATGAAAACTCAGAATTGATTACATATCTTGACAAGCACTCCAGCTATGCCATTATCAAATATTGCCTAGAATCCCTAAGCAGCACTTAGGGGAGAGTGAATAAATTCACCCTTCATTTTTTAAGACAATCAAATGGGTTAGCTATCCCCACATCACCTTTATTTTATGCTGACAAAAACAAATTAGTGACAGCCCTTAACGACGCCTCATCTGTTTTTGTACCTGTGTGAAAAGTGTGGTGTTATCAAACACTGTAGCTCCCCACTGAGGAGGGAAGCATTTACCCAGGAGTGTCTTTTTTTTTTAATTTCTTGTGAGGTGTGTTCAGAGGAGATATCACGGGGACCACGAGCCATACTGCCTCTGTCTTTGCTCCTATTTGAAGCTCCTGACAGGCTATACAGCCTGAATCTTCCTTCGGGGAAACCAGCAGGACATTTCTCAGACAGAGACCCTTTAAAGGGTTCTTGGGGGGGGGGTTAGGGCTCTGAGTGAGAGCACAAGCTCCTATTAGTGTTGCCATTTCAATCAGAGTCCATCTGAGCTGTGGGTAATTCAGGCTTTCGCATCGACGACTGAAGAAAGGATGGTTTTTTTCTTGTGATTTATGTGAACTGATTTATGCATTTCCTTGTTTTTTGGCTTAAATATTCTCGTAGGGGTCCAGACCTTCGAATTCAGCCCACTTAATGTAGTTCAGTTCTACAGAAACACTGTAGTTGACAGTAAATAAGGCAATAAATATTCTTTTTATCCATAATAAATAATGGGAAATAAGGTCATGTAATTGCTGTACTTGCAAGTAGGCATTTTCACATGTTTTAGCAGGGAAAGCATATGTTTCATCATCATGTAGCATCTAAAATTGCTGTGCTACATTCGGGTTTCCCAGTTTTACAGCGCTGCTATTTTGCAAATTTGATTAGCGGCACATTTTACTCGGATGCTCAAATGGAAAGGAAGCATTCTGTGCTTTTTCTTCCTATCAGAGTCGATTTGTCTGCAGCGAAAAATGTTTATGTGCATAAAATGTAAAAGGGATTTCTGTCATTCTTATTTGTTATGTTTTGAAAGTCAATCAGCAAATTAAAGATGTGTTCCCATTCAATCATACTAATTAAAAAACATGCTAATTAGAGACACAAATAGAGTGGAAAGCAAATTAGCATCAAGTGTCAGGTTCAATACAGGACTGACAATTAACTATTTTGAAAAGTGAGTCTGAGGACCCCATTAAGAGGGTTATGGTTGGAAAAGGCTAGACAGTCGTGTCTCATTTATTTTTGGATTATTGGTTACAACCACGGCAAATTTATATAATGTGTCAAGTGCTAAAGACACACAAAAATAAATAATACCGACATAAGATCCACACTAACACTAGCTACCTTTACACTTGGCCATATGTTCTGATTATAATGGGCTAACTGTTTGCTTATCACTGTTTGTGGATCACAAACCAACTTTCAAAGGTGTTTGTTGCCATCTGTCGAATCAGAATGCGAAGATTCTGCATTCGTTAAATCCAGAAAAAGCAATCTGGCTTCATATAATTGATTATTATTGACTGCCTTATAAGCCATAACAATGGATAGCTGATAATACAAATTGTCCTTCTATCGGACAACAGTTTATGGCAATTTATGGGGACGCACAACCTTGCATAACTACTTTGAAAGTTCAAACATAATTAAATTGTTCCATACAAAAAAAAACTTCAATTAGAAAAATCATGTCCAGTGCAATGGAAATTTCAATCAGCTGCAGAGGAGATGTTTTAATAAACTGATCAAGAGAAAAAAAATGATTATATTTATATGATGAAACTAATTACTTCCTGTCTGTGATTGTCTGCGCATGCCCTCGGTCCTTCCTGTTGTCGTCAGACGGATCCTGAGAACAAAGCTGCGGGCTTCACTCACCCCTGCTCATCAGGAGTTGGTGGGTGCACCTGTGACGTCCTCCGTCAGCTGATGGCAATCAGACTGGCTGAGAGGTGATATGAGGGGGTGGTGTCTTCCTGCTCAGTTGGTTGTGCGTCTGCAGAGAGTCAACACCATTAGTTGGCTTGCTGTGTTTCTGTTTGATTGTGTATTTGGGTTAAGTGTGTGTATGTGTGTATGCTTTTTTTTTATTATTCCATATCATACTGTGCTTCTCCTTTTTAGTGACTCCAAACTTTGATTTCCTTTAGTTTGGTTCAGTTCTTTTGTTGATCTTTTATTTTGATAGAATTAGTAGCTGACTGAGGGAGTTTTATTCCCACAACCCTCTTTTCCAGAACCCAAGGGGAACCCATTTTTCCATGTTGTTTTGTTTTTGTTTTGTGCAGTGTTTTGTGCTGCGTTTTCTTTTGTTAGTTTCCAAACCAGCGACCCTTGACTTCAAGGTTTTGTGTTCTGGGAAATGTAACAATTGCATTAATGCATGAGAAACATATGAACAACCAACAGACGTACAAAGAGACTGGCAGCTTCCAAGCTTAAGTGAATCTCTGCGGAGAGTTTGTTGTTTTTGATACAAAATCCTAAACCCTAACATACACAAACTCGCAACAGCGCTGAACAGATAGATGGATAACCATCTTCAGGGAGCTGATCAAACATGTGCCAAAGAGAATTTCGGATGAGTTGCTACTGAAAGGTGGCTGTTGAGGAACACTAATGCATAATGTATACATCACTGTTGCACATGTCAAACAGCTGTTCCAAATAAAGGCGTAAACACCAGGACACGTTAGAACAAAGCTCACCGGAAATCTTCAACTGCCATAATTTTTATAAGAATTTTTTTTTTAAAAAAAAGGTGTGTAATTTCAAAAATCTGATAAGAGAAAGACACTTACAGGTTTATTTAGGTAACACCATAAAACCATGGCCTCTGTAGCTCACCTGCATTGAAACCTCATCCACCTTGACAAAGTACCAACAACAAGAGCATTTTCAATTTCACAGCAGTTGTTTTCATCACAGTCTTATTGCATATCATCCTACTCCTCCAGTGTGCTCTCGTTATTTTGTCCACCCCATGTATGTGCATCACAGTCCTGAGGGAGTCCACGCCGAGCCTGTCATCCAATTAGGACTAAATCTGATTTCACTAAAAGGCTCCATCATTTAGGAGGTCTTTTAGGGAGCAGGCACTGAGATGCATTACAACTGGGGGATTGTTTGCATTCATTTTCACAGCAGTTAACACATTCTGCTTCAGCTCTTAAGCAAATATCTCACTGCCTCACGTTTGAAGTGGCAGCTGGCAAACACAGACAGACAAAGTCAGAACATCATCTGCCTAAAGCAGTCACATTATATCTTATTATAATAACTGTATCAAATGACAATGTGAGAACAATGTAACAGTGTGAGAGAGAAGCTCGAGGTCTCCTCGGTTTTATGAAGCTTTATAGCCAGTTTCATTTCATTGTTTGGCTCTCTGGCTCACAACTTGTAGTTTTGCTCTCAATCCTCTCACGGTGCTGTTTTTGGCCTCAATAGGCAGCTGTTTTCAGCGAAAAAAGCTCTAAAAAAACCTCACTGCTGGGCACCAAACAGCAGACAGGCACAAGCAGCGACTAGCTGGCGAACATAGTGAAGCACTTAGCAGCTAAACAACCAGATACTTCCCTCAGGAGTTAGTGGAGACCAAAAACTGAGCTAAAAGAGAGAATAATGGGCTTAAATTTACAAGACACCAGATATAAGACTCTAAGCTAATGATGATGTTGCTCCATAATGTCTGATGTGCCCCGTATCAACAACAATTAGCAATGATAATTTAATGTTGTGATCACTCTTGCCCTCAGTAGGGCAAAAATTCAGTTATTGCATTATTAACCAGTCTTTATATCTCTCTTTCTACATTGTGAAAGCTGCAGGCGTGGTTTAATGTGAAGGAAACCAGACTTTGACAAAGGAAAGGTCCAATTTTGTCTCTAAAATGTTAAATGTTCTAAAATCATCCTGCTAATTTTTCCTATAAAAAAAAGCTTTACAAAATGAATGACATAAAATCAAAAAGTAGAAAAGACGAATTTACACACAAGACTTCAAAAAAGCTTATTCAATCAGTTTGAACGGTTTGGCTCAAGGGGATTGTAGTAATTTAACAACAAAATTAAAACCAACAAATGTTGGATGGAGATGGATTTGAACTCGGGACCCTCGGTGGGCTGGCAGCCTTGTTGTAGCATCTTTCAGGGAAAAACTGCTTTTTTTCCCGAGCTTAAGGTTTTCTGAGGATAAGTCTAATTAAGCAGACACCTGTGTGAGCGGGGTAGTCTTCTGCAAGCAGGACAGCACTTTGGTGAGAAGTGATTTCAGAAACAATAGAAAAGTAAGCCTAAGGACCAACTAAGAGACTTTTTTCCCTCTTTTTCCTTTTTTTTTTCCTTTAGAGAAGCAACTTGGGCTAACCACCAACCCTAACATGCCTCCCAGGCAAACTGAAGCGAACCAGCACACATTTTCCTGAGAAGGCTAATTAGCCAAATGTCATGCACCTGGCTTGAAAGGATGAAGTCTGTTAAAAGCAGAAAGTTCTCAGAGGGGACATGTAAAATCAAAGCCCTTAGCGCAGACATGCGAACAAAAATTATAACTTTAAGACTGAGTGGGATTTTGACTGGCTGAATATATTTATGTATTTAAAGTAAAAAATCTTTAAGATAGGAAGGAAAAAGTGAAGAAAGGGTTCAGCTTTTCATCTCAAAAAGTACATATAATTGAGAGTTTGACAGTCATACCCGTCAGTTAAGATGAGTTATTTTACCATTAATCAAACATTAAAGCTCCTTGACTTTTGCAGGTATTCTGTATTTATATATGTACTTAATAGCTGTTTTTGCAGACGAGCTTTAGAGGACTAAGAGGGCTCCGTCACATGGAGCAGCAACATTAACCTGGAGCTACACACCGGCAAAAGCAGTGGGCTTGACTACAATACTTAAAAGTTTGGATGTCGCTGCAAACAAGCTGCAAATTCTAAAATGTATCGCACATATCTTGAACCCAGCAGCACAGATGAATTATACATCACTACAGTTTCAAGGAGGGCACCCAAGATTAGTGGCACCCATTCAGTACCTGACCAAATGTGAAATATGGTCACAATCTCCCCTTTTTTGCTCCTGAGTTATGGCTGTTGAATAAGGGCCAGAAAAGTGTTTTGCAGAACATTATAAAGTTAAAGTGAAATTGTTCTCTGACCTTCATTTTATCCTATTAGACAATTCCGGGATATGTTGCCATATTTAGCGAATGAATTCTTGAGTCATGGCCAAAAATGTGTTCTGAGGTCACAGAAGATCTTGACTTTTGACTCCAAATACTAATCAGTTCATCCTTTAGGTCAAGTAGATGTTTGTGCCAAATTTAAACAAATTCCTTCATTGTTTCCCTGAAATATCCCATTAAGAATGAGACGCACAGGAAGCTGAACAAGCGGAGGGAGCGAACGAAAAAATGCCTCTGACCGTGGCTGCCACCGGTGTGGATGCAGAGGGGAATGAAACCAGTAATCTTAATAACTCACAATCATCAAATTAATGACATAATAGCATACAGAATGTCCTTCAGAGGCTGAACATGTCAAGTTCATTTCGGGGTGTCAGGTGAAATTATGTGGCACCATTGTGGCAGCGGAGAAAAATTATATCCAAAGAACACAAATTATAGCTGTTGCAACTTTTTAATGGCAAACAAACTGCCATAATTTGCATAAGGAGTCCAGTGGTTCTTGTAACTCATCACCTGTTAGGCTAAAAACAAAGGTGTCAATCTATGAAAACTTGTATCATTTGTTCCATTTTTAATGCTTCTTAAACGTTTTTTTTTCTTGCCAAAGCGATGGCCTGTATTAGCACAAATGCAACAGTTTGACTGAGCCAAGTCTGGAGTGACAGCTTGACAGTCATTCTGTCAAGTCATTGTGACAGCACCCCATTACAGTCTATTGGATGAACGGGAGCATATCAATCTCTCGCTCTGTGCTGATTTTTTTTTTAATTATTTTATTTTGTTGCAACCTTTGAGCATGTTGCACTGCTTTCTCCATCTACAACACTTTTGCCTGCTCCTCAGTCTTTTGAGCAGGAGACTACGATGCAAACCGGCAGAAATGAAGCTGTTTTTCAGTGCAAACGCCTGGAAAGCCCCCTTTAATTTTCAGTAATTTAGGAATTGCATACACTCTATGTAAAATAGAGCCCCACTTCCTCCACTCCTGGTATGTCATTTGCTTCAGTCAGTGTCGGTATGCATCGTGAGAGCACTTTTCTCTCGCTTATTTGATCAACATATAAAAAAGCAGTGGACGTTATGATGTCTGGAAAATGCTTGTTTACTTGTATTCAGTTCTGTTTGACCATGCAGCTTTTCTGACTTTGATTCCTGACCTGTCTGACCCCCTTTAAAATGAATTTGTGGTTGTTTTTCTGCTTTATTAATTCCAAAGATGAGAATGTTTGTTTGCATTTTAACTCACCTAGCAGTATTTATGTTTTTGAGGCCTTTAGAGAGGGTCAATTTAAACATCCCATCAAAGTAAAATTCAGTGTAATTTTATGCCAAACGAGGGGAGATTGATGCCACCTGGGATAGATTGGCACTAATTCCAGAGATCATTCATGATTGGCTTAAGACAGCAGCTGGCAGAATGTAGGAGTTTTGAAGGAAACTGTGCACCTGTTTCGCTCTCTTTTGAAAAATGGAGGTGGTGAAGAGTTTTGGAATATTTTTTTTTTTTATGTTGTCTGCAAAATCTACATCTAATAGCTGATCCATCCTTCTGTCAAACACTATCATGTGCAACAATGAGAGTAGAATCAAAGTAAAAAGAAAACACAAAAATAAAAGTTTGAATGACTGCAGCCTCAAACTATAGTATCTACATTTATGAAATGTATAAAATGTTAGTTTTATGAATGGCAGCACAATTATCTGTTATATATTCTTATAATTAATTATATAAAAAGGCATATTTACCTATATTTTCATTAGGGTTTGAGACTGTCACTGTTAGATCTTTGTGTATATACCCTAAATGTTAATCTTCAAGAAGATGACTGACATTATTATGCCACAATTTTCTGAAGAGATTTGCAAAAAAAAGCCAAAAATATCAAGTATTAATGATGCGGAGGAGGTTACTACCACATAGAAACAAAAAAGTGACTTCTATCATCTTTAATCAGCACTGGGAGCCCACAGAAGAGACTGGCAGAGGAGTCAATTTCACCAGTATCTTTTAGGATGATCTCTCAGTGGCAGTATCAACTATTACCATCTCACACACTCTGTCAACAGGAAATTTAAAACATGAGTCATTGAAATAGACTGCATGACTTGTAGAACAAATCCAGTTTTGCTAATATCTGCTAAAACACTGGAATAATGCACACAGGAGTAAAAAAGTTTCGAGACAAAAGTTGCACTTCGGAATCTCAGGAGGAAACTGAGATATTGATACCGAGATAATTATAAACGCAACGTGTTCAGGAACTAAAAACCACAGCCACACAAACCGCATACAGGTGGAGGGAAGTGATGCAGTGTTGACTGTTTTCTCTAACTGAAAAGAAAATAGGCTGGAGAAGAAGTGAAGTGTACCAAACGTCCACCTGCTATCCAAACTTACTTTCCAGAAGATTGTTTCTGTGGCGCTATTTTGGTGGATGTGGTAAAGCTTGTAGTGTCTGATGGTCACATCAATATTTCACACTTCAATCTGGGGCAAAATGTAGTATTGACAGAGGGAGCATCAATATGCCTTGCAGCGTCTATTCTACCTGGAGATTCATTAGGAGCAGAAGACAAACACATTTGTAGAGCAAATGCCCCGACGGGCCAACATGATTAAACTGGGAAAGAGTTTTCGTATATTATTCAGCTTCTGTTTTAGTTATTTTCTTTTATTTATCAGGATCCCCCATTAACACCAGCATAAGCAGTGGGATTCAACACACATACAGCCGTACACACTGGTAACTATAGCCACTCTCTCATTAGCTGCTAGCACAGTCTCCGCTAGCCCGTCTCCTCTGTGTTTGACAGCACTGGATGTTTGTATATGGCTTATTCCCTATGCATGCATCAGATTTACATATTTCCAATGGGAACCACAATCACCCAAGACTAACATATACAGCACAGGAAGCACTTATAGAATGCAAATACTGCAACAGCCTGAGTAGAAGCAAACCTTCATTATATAACATGCTGCAAGTTAAAGAAAACTACAATATGTAAAAGCTTTTTACATTTTGCATCTGTTATTCATGAAAAATGACAACGAATCAAACAAAATGCTAAAATAAACAATTAGAGCTGCATGGACAACTGTATAATTATGAATGCATCAGTTTGATTTCCAAAGCTTTCAGCTAATTAATAGCTGTAGTGGTTTGCACTCTTCGTTTTATTTTCAGTCAAATATACTTCACTGTGAAGTTCTTGGAGGCAGCTGGTTTTTTTGGGGCCACTGAGAGATTTCCTGCGACTGGATTTTTTTTTAAGACTGTCTTTAAGGATTTGCCTTCTTTTAACATGACGCTCTGTGACAGCATATTTCTTGGCCCGTCCGTTTCTGTGGAGAAAACGTCAAGAGACACTTTCTAATACTTTGGAATTCCAGACAAAGCATTGACTTTTCTTATTTCTTATGAAAAGCAGCGTTCAAACCATCGCTTTTCTGACATCTAGGAGCTAAAATATTGACACAGCAAATGAGGCAAAGCTCTGTACAAATGTACGTCAAGAGTGATCAGGAGTTAGAGGCAACAGAAAAAGAGGACAGAGAGGTATCTTTCGGGATGGGCTACCTTGGAGAGGCTTGTGTCTAAAAGACCTGAACACCTGCCAGAACCTTAGGATGAAGCCTGACTTATGCCCTCATATATTATTACCTCTTGATGAGCAGGCCTGTGGTGCCATTAATCAAACGCAACATGGCAGACACATCCTCTCAAGCCTGGACCAGGCTCAGCTCCATCTTCTATCCCTCAGAGGCGCCGCTCTGCATTTTACCTTTTTTTTTAAAAATTACTCTGCAGAAATGCAAAGTAATTTATTTTTTTTTTTGCATTAAATTACTTTGTACGTTAGTCCATTAATATGTCGGGCTGCCGGGGCCAAGCATGGTAATCAATGACTTGGCACATCAACAAGGAATATTTCTTGCGGCTGCTGAAAGCTACTCAAAAAGCAGAGCTCAAAGGCGCACAGTTCCATTCAACATAACAGAAGAAACTATTAATTCAAAAAACAGCCTTCTACAAGAGAGTCTGTCTGTGCAGCTTTGGAGTTACATGAGACGGATGCAGTGTGTTTTTTTTTTTAAAGGGGAGATGGTACGTGTGCATTAGAATATAACATAATTCCTGCAAAAATGCTGTCATAGACTCACCTGAAACCACCCAGAAAGGTCAGATCATCCAAAATATAAATTCTTCTGCAGAGCCATGGCAACCCTGCGTCCTGTCCAACACATCTTTTCATACAACAATCCTCCTCATTGATCTGAAAATTGGCATTCACGTCCAAAAGCCTCTATTTTTTAAAGCCACTTTTTATCATGTTTCATCCACATCAGACACAGTGTTCTGATGCAAAATGGCCTTTCCACAAAGAGCTTCTCTGCTGTCTCAGCTGTGGTCAATACATCTTGCTGACCTCCATACAGAGGCATCTCATCCCCATCTCATTAAAGACCCCCCATTCTTCTCTTTCACAATCCAGCGCTGGTGTGTGTGTGTATTGAAATTTCTTTGATGGGAGGTTTTAAAGCTCAGGACTGAAAAACCCAACACTCTGGACATGTCAAACAAAACATTCGTTATCTATTTTTGCATTTGTAAAAATGTTGAAATATCCTTTTTTTTTTTTTTTAAGACATCACACAGTGTTGTAATTTAAAATGCAAAGAATGAACCAGAAGCTCTGAGAGCGAGCAAATGACAAAGAAAAACTGGAAAAACATGACAAGAGGAACTAGCGACAGGGAAGCCGTTGCAACAGGTGCTGCCTGTCCAGATGATTTCATAAACCAGCGCAGTTGTGGCAAACCAAGTGGGACATGTAACACTCTTGCCAGGACTACATCTTTTTTTTTTTTTGAGTTGCTGTGTTTGATTTCTCCAGTGTCTTTCTCACGCGCTTTGTTTGAGTAGTGTTCTACAAAGGCAATCTGGCAAGCTGACCGGGGCTACAAGCAGTGGTCCACGAGGAGACGAGCACGTTGTCAGGATGAATAGTCATGGAACAGTAACTGAGACATCGACTTGTCCTGACCTACGTGTCATCCCTGACTTCTCTCATTTAGTCCAACTCAGGAGGAAGCTGAGCTGTGTGAATCCTGTGCCGCGCTTAATAGAAATGAAGTAGATTAAGATATACACATGCCCATTCGATACTCATTGACGCTGCTGCAGCAAAACATCTGCATGAACCCGGCGTCTCACTTAAGGTGTGATTTTTGTGTGAGCTAATGAGTGAACGCAATGTCTACAAAAGACAAAACATACAAATCATCATTGAAGAATGTGTTTTCATCAGGTTCCTTACTATTATTATATTTCTGCCATTATAAAATTAACTTGCACAGCATGTTATGCAAAGTCTTGACATTTACATCTGCAGGATAACATCCCCTGGTAAAAAAAAATACTGTGCCAAAGGTTTAAGATGCACAAAAAACAATGTAAAACCTTTTTTCCAGATTTGAATTGGGTTCCATTTTCTTCATTGCCACAGTGTACTTGTTCAATTAGGAGTGACATTTAAACTCTAAAGAAACTTCAGGCTGTTGCTCGTTTTATTATAGACAGATGCAATCAGTGTGTTAATAATCAATATGCATTCACTGCAAGGGAATGGGTAGTATTTCTATGCAGCTTTATAGAAACAAATATTAGTTCTAATTAATATTCTGCAGTTTGGGTCGCTTGATAGTTGGAATCTTTATTATAGATATTTTCTGGGCAGTTTGTGGTTGATATGATGTTCTGTGATGTTTCCAAGGTTTTTGTCTCATGTAAGTCTGTATTCTGCCATGTTGATTCTGCATAGGTCACAGGAAGTCCTGTGAGGATGTGAAGTATTTTTGGGTTCACTTCAGCACCATGGACAGAGACAAGGAAAGCGAGGCAGTGAAATGCATTGACGGCATTTAAGTGGTTGTGACTCACGATGTTCTATTTATCCTAACTATGACTTCTGTCGCTTAGATTTGCAAAAGACCAGCAGCTATATTTACCTGCTAATAAAAAAACCTGTGCAAAGTGCATCTAATTATAGGAGTCAAGGTGGTTATTGAGTGCTGTATGTGACGGTTGCCAGTTAATGCATGCTGAATCCTTATTTGTCAGAAGAAATAAGATGCCACTCTCAAGATGAAGTTCAGTCTCTTAGATTAGCACTACAAAAAAGTCAAGGTTAAGAACACTCCAATGACTCTGTGTGTGTGTGTGTGTGTGTGTGTGGCCGTGTGTGTGGCCGTGTGATATTAAAAGTAAATATAAATCAAACTAAATGTAAAGATCTGACTTCAGTAATTTATCCAAAGAAACTAATTTTAGTAAATATGACATTGATACATTTAAGTCACCTTTAATTGATGTAAAATAACTTAAATAACGGTGCAAAACAAACAGTTATACATATCGTAGACTATTGCAATGCATTAGTTTTGAATGTTGTCAAAACAGAAAGCAGCTGCAACCACAAATCCACCTTAAATACATTCAATGAACAATAACATTTAACTGAAATCTGCAGCTAAAATGTGAAAAATTGCCACAACAAAATATAATCACTGAAGTTTAATAACTTTTATTATTTTTTTAATAAAACATAGGTGTTCAGTGTGTGTGTGTGCATGTGTGCCTGTGTGTATCCAGGTGTCAGTTCAGCTGGGAGAAAGATTAATTAATATCAGCTCAGTGGCTCCTCTGACTGTTTAACGTTGCTGCAATTAAACAGACTGATTTATTCTGACCTAAGAAAAGCCATCCAGCGCTGTCTCCTGCCTGCCAAATCAATCTGCAGGTTTCACTGCCACCACTGTTTTCTAAGTCACCAAATGCACCATAAAATCCACCCCTACAAGCTGCAACAGTGCATCTGTTGATATGTTTAGCGCATGGTGGCCAAAGAAAATGACACTTCTAAATTTGTGCATCTGAACAAAAAAAAACATGGACTATGTTAATGCATGACATAATAAAGCATTCCAATTTTACCTCAAGGTCTGATGTCCTCGCTGAAAAGCAGATATATGGATCCTATAACACTCCTGGATGCAGCAGGCGAGTATTATTGCCTGCCCTTTCTCCAGTTTGGTGAGGGTTTTCTCATGTTTCACACAGACATATTTTCTTTTGTCTAAGCTTCGTACATTTTGTCCTCAAAACTGACTTGACCTGATCCGATATGTTTGTTCTTCTATGGCTGCCAGTCAGTTTTTTTTTAAAGTGTTCGCTTCTCCCATTGTTTGATTCCCCAGTCGCTCTAAACCTTTGTTTATGTTCGGATCACGGAGTGTGACTTTAAAAAGTAGTCAGAGTGCACTGTGGTGGTGGTGGTGGTGGTGGTGGTGCTGAATAGTTGTGAATGTGTGACATGATGGATGCTCGGGGCCAGTGTTGTGGAAAACGTGATTCCACTTCACACCAAATGGACTGGCAAGCCATCCTCTAGACTGCTAGAGTTCCTAAATAAAGGCCCAGACATTTTGCCAAGCTGACAACACTGCTGACATCAAATTAAAACCTTATCCATCTCCACTGTCATGGTCAGACAAACACTCCCAACATGTTGTATAACAAAAAGTATTGCAGCAACGTGTGAGAATCAGCTTTCGATGTTTGCAAGAGGTAAAAAAAAAAAACCTATAATATATTTTAGAAACTGCATAAATCCTGCAGACATTTACTAGCTTTTGTGATGCATTTAAGTCCGCATCAGGCAGAGCCACAGAATCCTGCTCCAGTTATACAATAGCTGCAAATAGAATGACAGCAAATACAGTATCTAGTCTTCTTTCTGTCTGAGAATGGTAACATCACAAAGCCTTAAGCCTTAGAGCTACATTTGATATCTTATCTCTATGCAGTGAGCTTAAATTTGCACAAGAGCACAATGGACAGAAACAGACACAGGCAAGAAGAGGGCTCCTAACCTTTTCTTAAAGCTCTTCAACACTGGGTATTTAGGCATCACAAACAGAGAAGAGAAGAGCGGGCGAGGAGGGAGGCTGCCCTGGTCTGACCTCGCCAGAAATGGGATGACTTTGATATTCCCTGGGCACACGACACAAGGATACTCAGATTAAAAGCCTTTTATTCACCATGACCTTTCCCTCGCCATCTTTCCTCAGAGAAATCTTCCCTCCTTTCACTGCCATCTCAGTGACAGGCTATCCCCAACCAAAACAAAAGGCCAAGTGGTGGGGTGACACAAAGTCAATATGGGGGGACTTGTTTCGCGTTTGAACACATCACACAGTAACCTCAGTGTTATTGTTGTTTATACACCAAAACATACAGAGGAGGAAAAAAACAGCAAAATGTAAGATGGGACGTGTTGATTAATCACCATTGTTCTCTGCCGGATGGTGTTTCTAACTAAATGTAGATTAACTGTATTCATTACTGTCAGATGTTGAAGTGGAAGGTTTTTGTAGTTCGTCTCATTTTTCATCTACAGCTTAAAACTTTAAATTAATGTTTTAGTCTTTTTTCCTTTCTTAGTTTTTTTTTTTAGTCATTTACATTTCGAAATAGTTTCTCCATCACCACAGTGCTCCGGAGATTGACGAGAACCGGTGTGACACACACCTGATTGAGTTCCAGTCTCCATCTTCGTCCCAAACATTGGTCATTATCACCTTCTCTATGTGGACGTGACCTCTCGCCCTCAATATGTCACGTCTGTGGGTGGACATGGAACTGAGCTTTTCTTAATCTTATATTTTGATGCTCCATGGTTACATCTCCCATGAGGCTTTGACAGGTAGTTGTTTTTGTTGTCTGTTGGACCAAGAAATATACAAAGCAAAGTAACGAAAGAATATCCTGCTTTGACTTTTAAGAATGACTGGTTCAAAACAAAACTTAGGTTATTCCATGAAGTAGATCATATGAAGTCAAAATTAGTGCCTATAATTTAAGTCAAATGGAATTGAAACTGCATATTTTTTGTCTGTTATGGCATAAATTTGTCTTTCTGTTCCCTTCTTTGAGGAAACAAATCAGTTTCAGGACGGCGCCCCTAGTTTTTCAGTCGTTTGACAGAATACCTTAGCAGATGAAGACCTTTTTTAACTTTTTCACTTTCACTTATTTATCTGTGTTGAAGGTTCAATGCTCTATTGCATCCACAGCCAGAGGTAAACTTTAGAAGATGGAGTGCAAAAAATTAGAAATACTACAGGTAATGCTGGAGCACACGGTGAGGTTGAACTTTTTTGTTTATGGTCCTGTTGTGATTTTTTTTTTTTAACTGTGCAGATGAGTGGGAGAACATTTTTCTGCAGTAAGTTCCCTTTTTGTTAGCCTTGGTCCTATGTAGTTAGAAAAGTTTAATCAAAACTAAGCTCCTTTTCATTTCCTTCTAAACTTTGTCCATTATGAGGTTATTCTTCGTTTAAAAAAAAAAGTGCTGCAGATCATATACAACATTTAGCAAAAACAGAACCAGCTTGAGTGATTTTTCAAAACTTAGCCTGTTTAATATCACACAGAGCAGATTAGGATACAATTTTTGGGGAAAAAAAACATGTTCACTCATTTGCATCACTTCCAGTTCAGCTTTTAAGAGCAGTTTCAGGCTGTTTTGTGAAAGTTTATATGCATTTTCGCAGTCTTAGTCTGATTTAATCAGTTGCAACCATGGGTTTAAGATTCAGTTTTTGTTTATCATGTGACTAAGAACCATTTCTGTCCCACTGTAATAAAAATAAACAGGGAACCATGAACCATTTAGAGCCACAAAGAGGCGAACTCATTTTCTATCATGGAAAGCAGCATATACAGCACTGCATCACATCTTCTCCACTGAAAGGACACCATGGAGGCCACTTTAACAGGTTTTCTTGCACATTGGGCGACCGTAGTGGGCACTTTACCTTGCTTTATCTACCAGTGGATCATCCAAGGGGGCACTTTAGTTGCATTTAAAGAAAGTGGTGGGGGGGAGAAGTAGCATCCTGCTACACAACCCAGGAGTCTTTGATACAGTTACATTAGCATTTCTACTGAAGTCTGCTTCTTATCAAATTGACTAATATACACACATCTTGACATGCACCTTAGCTTGTTGAATGATAAACAGGTAGTAGTTTTTTTATGATGCAGTCAAGTTATGAAATGTATAGTTTGATATATTGGTGCTTATGTGCTCTCTTCAATGGGAACCACAATTGAATTTAATATTTTGATGCAAATGAATAAAATCCTGGCTGGTGCTAATTTAGGATTCTTTGAAAATGTTGTCTGGACATTCCAATATTAAAGTTAATTTTTATTCAATAATCACCACACTGGTATTAAAAATGATCATCAACAATTAGTTCATCTTGCTGTTATGTTTTACACAAGAGCCTCAGCAGGACTGAATATTAGTCTGCAAAAACAAACTGCAACTGCAAATACTGCACACCCACAGACACACAAAACCATTCATCCATTTCTGCACGCACACACACACACACACACACAATCACACTCTTCCCCTCTCTTTGGTGTGGAGATAAAACATTGAATATAATCATAATAATTTGATTTTTGCACATTAACATGTATGTTGTTCCCCCCTAAATTCATTACGGCTGCGCTTTTGGCTGAGGGCTTTGTTTGTCATTGTCCAATTGGTCCATGCCACCCGCTAGTAACTTTATCTCTCAGTCCAGCTTTCCATCCACCATGGCCAATTCCTCTCTCCCTCCACCCACAAAAAACTGTCCTCTTTGCACAAGGCCCCCTCATTCATTCTAATTAAGCCAACTGAAACTAAATAGCAGAAGCTTTGTTTACAAGGGGCTTGCTGTGCTCAGCATTCTGTGCACGGAGGCACTTGTCTTTACAGCCAGTCAGGGGTTTATCTAGAGCTACACTTTCGGCTTACACTAATTTACATTTGTGTTTTCCCTTCCACTTATTTCCATATCTGCCACTGTGGGGCTTGGTTGCCTTCACAGAGGAAGTTTATCAATCACATTTAAACTATAACTAACACAGACTGTGTTTCAGCATCACAAAAGCACGGCCACATATTCAGTTAGCAGAGACCGAATGGTGATGCAACAACAACAACAACAACACCAGCAAGGAAAAAAAAAACAGTAATGCAAAGACGAGGTCAGTGATGATTTTTGGCCCGAATGGAAAAATAAGCAAAAATAACACTGCTATGAAAAAAAAATGTAAATTAAAGTCGGCCATGCAAGTTCAAAGAAAAAACATCAAATCCTGAAAATCTCCTTGACGACTTCACATGGTTGATAAGAGATCAAACATCAGACAGCTCAGTGCGATGTATTCTGTGCCACCCTTTGGAATTGAGATGAGTAAGAAGACAATATCATCTCTCATCATTTCATTTGACAAACAAGGCACAAGACTGCTGTCAAAAACAGAATGTCTTCACCTAAGCAGTGAAATGTGCCAAGACTTGATTGTCAGGTTACCAAATATCATATCAGCTATTCAGCTCTTGTACATAACTGCATAAATAAATATAACACTGATTGCGTAATAATAAAACTAAATTTAAAAAAACACAGGCTATGATCAAAGTGCAAATACAAATACAGAATACTTTTTTTTTTTTTTTTTTTTTTTTTTTTTTTTTTTTTTTAATTATGGGGCACACGGCCATTTTTAAAAACATTGTTATGGTGTTTTTCAGGGGGTTTGTTTATAAACCCCCAAGAAAAATTGAGAAAA